>VZTO01026640.1:0-22475 GCA_013400615.1 Syrrhaptes paradoxus
AACATCGATCTATAGCCCAGTTGAAGAGATTGATTTGATCAGGATTCAGTTCTAGCAAGAGGACTACAACTTCACAACCCAGCTGATGAACCTGAGCATATAAATACATGTCAAAACATGACTGGTGAGGTCAGATACATTCATCCTCTACAACGCTTAAGAGTGGCACAGGCAAAACAAGGGGGAAAAAGAGTACTCAAAATAAGCAAAAAGAAACCAGAAAATTTATCGGAAATTTATTTTAGGGATAGCAGAGTTGAAATGTGACTCAATTTACAATATTGCTCACTTGAAAGAAAATTGTATGTACAAAGACTACATAAATACAATACATTTTCAAAGGAGGTTTCCAGAACTAAGCATGGAAAACAGAATCTTTGGAAAATCTAAGACACCTGATAGCTGCTCTTAGGCATCTTCCCTTTGCATTGGTTGACTGATTTGTTACATGTTTATTTCCTACTTCATGGGAGTTTCATAAAGTGACACACTTTCATGTTTGTCCTTCTGTTGAATAACACAGAAGCAAAGCAGACAAAGAAAAATACCTTTTGCAAGTCTGGGGGTATGAAAACTTGTTTGTTTAATCCAACTTCATCAAGCAACCTAACAACTCTCCCTACAGACTTTGTATCACTTAATTCTGGTACCATCGCTGCTACAAACACACCACAGCTAAGGCTTGGACTATGCCTTTGTGTTCCTTCAGCAGAGGATAGTCCTGGAACACCAGACACTAATGCCTATTAATATTCTGTCACCAAGAGTAGGTAACTACTTGTAAAGACTAGAAATTATATTTAATGTTAAAGGACTGGCTAGGATCCTTCTCATCTAGATCTGAGTTAGTTGTACAGGCAATGCAGTTTAGTTACAGTCCTTCATTACAATGACTAATCATGGATCACACTGATTAGCGTAAGGGAAACAAATTTCACCTATCATATCCAAATTTTGTATTTCAAGGGAAAAAGTTAGAAAAAGGTAATTTTTGTCCCCAGTTACTTTACGAGTGGTGTATACTAATGATCAGTGAGACATGGTGATATTTTTGATAATGAAAACACGTCAGGAGAAGGAAAAGTGTATCTCTTCCTTTCTCTTGATCTGGGTGTTTCCTTTCCACATCCATAAGAATTTCAATTTACATATCACCTACACATATCTCTATAGCTTCATCCTTTTTGTCCAACTTTTTTTTTCCTAATCAGCTACCATTTCTACAGCATGTATCCTCTAGCTGCTCCGCAAGCCTTTAAGTTTTGCTGTCTGCCTTTTTTTTGGCAATCACAGCCACCTATGCTGGTACAAGACTTCTAGGGAGAACAGCATGTCAAAGTGCAAGATACCGCAAAGGGAAAGATCATTGTTCTCTCTCTCCACTTGATGTAAATCACCAATCTGTTCCTCCTTAATCAAACAGATAGTCCAATCAGCTACAAATACAGAAATATGACTGGGTCGTTACAAAGTCAAAGCCCATCTTCACATAAATGGAAGAGAAAATCGCAAGAGTAATCTATTGCATGTTCTTTAAAATGAAAAAATAACTCCTCTCTTGAATAACTTATCCTTGACTTCTTTGAAAGAACTGCCCACTCACTTTCACTCACATTTGTTTCATCAGCACCTATGTCATCAAGCAGGAAAGGACTTTACATTCTTATTTCACAGAAACTTGAAGCAAGTGGATGGAAGTACTCCAAATAGAAATACAAGTATTTTTGAGCTTGTGCCATTTTCACCCTTTCTTTATCAGCAGATGAAAAGCCTAAATTTCTGTTGCAAGCAACACCAAGTCATAAGGCAATTGTTTTAGTTTATTATTTACCTACATTATGTTTTCAACAATAATAGTTCTTTTACTGTTTAAGTGCTTTTAAATTAATTATACTTGTATTAGAACCTTGCGTAAAGCTATTGTTTCCTGCTCAAACCAGAATGTATACAGTTATAGTTCTTGCAGTCACAAACTCTTTACTCACCCAATAGAGAGATTAAAATTATTCATCAGTGTTGCATTTCGTGAGTACTTACACGTAAATCTTGACAAGCCAGAATGTTATCAAGCCATTTGTAAAGATATCCATCAGGGGAAAGACCAACATTGTCAAATACAGGTCCACAGCAGAGCACAGCTGACATGGCCTAAAAACACAAGAAATTAGTTGCACTAAAAGTAACTGAGTACTTTTACTTTTTTGCACATGTTACTTTTTTACTTTTAACTAAAAGTAAAATAATATGAATGAACCTTTCAGAATTATTCGAGCCCAGACCCAGGCTAACAGGATTGCCACTTGTTTTTATTTTTGAAGGAACCATAGTGAAAATAGTAACAGCTGATTTTGCTAGAATTCAATAATTACGTTGCTATAGATGTTACTGGATTCAAGACAATAATCAGTTTAAGCATTTTGGAAGGAATACTATAGCGCAGCTTTCCCATTCTTCAAGATACATTTTGTCATTTTACCCAGCCTTCACAAATCAGGCTACAAAACCAATTAAAATACACCAATGTTTCAATGGTATCTTTCTGCAAAAATGAAAATTGTTTTACACCAAGTGATACAGATTATGTAAGTACATAAGCTATTATTTTCCCAGCTTACTTATGTGAGGGAGTTGAAACTGGTTTTGCTGCAAAAGTATTCTATTATTATTGAGCATGTCTCCAGGCAAGTGTGGGAGAGAGCCCTGAGATGTGCATGTGATACTGAATTGGTACTGTATTTAATTTTAGAGCCGACAGTCCTCTCACTGAATATGATAACCTGTTAATGAACAGCTAAGCAAAACTGCAAAATGCATTCTGGTTTTGAAAATAGTTAGCCTTGAAAAGTGTCTACAAAGAAAAAATTGCATAACTTCAGTGGCTCATACTGCTATATCCTATACATATTCATGTGAGTATACAAGTTTGTGTCAAGTATGCCAATTCAAATTTCTGTGAAATAAAAGGAAATAAACCCCACAATTACTTGTATTTTGACTGGAAAATTGTTATTACTGATTTTGACAGTGAAACTTTAATACCTTTAATGCACAATACTGGTATCTTGTAATCTGATGGTTTCTATCACTGTAACGGTCCAGCGGTGTGAACATAATACTGAAAGGTCCTGCCCACTGGCTGAACAGGATGAACAGGTGATGCCTCAAGCTCTGCTGAGGGAAGAGAAATCTCCTGTGGTGAACTAAGTGAACAGAAATAGAAATAGTTGTGATTTGTTAATGTTAAATACACATTCATGTGTCAGAGTTCATGACAGGAATTTCAAATTTCTACAAAAAGGAGCTTTTTTCTTAAATGTTCAATATACACTTACTCCAAAGTATCTAAGCTCCTTTAAAAAATCTAACAAAGTGAGTAAGATGCATCTTATTTCTAAGAACCTTCAGTTCTGAATTAATGTGTAGTTACACAAACATGTACACCTGACTTTAGAAACAGCATGCAAAAAACTAATTACAGAATCAGGCTTTTCACTGTCCCTTGCATTCCATTAGTGGTCAATTGCTTTTTCAAATCCTTTAAATGCAAGCCCCAAAAATACATATGTCTTATTCTAATACAGCAATAGGTAGGGATAAGAAATAAAAGAAAATTGGTGCCTGATTGTTAATGACAAAGATGTGGTATATTTTCTGAACAGCTAAATTGCCTGAGCAAATGAAAAATATCTATGAATTCTTAACCATGTGGAAAAAAAAAANGCTTTCCCATTCTTCAAGATACATTTTGTCATTTTACCCAGCCTTCACAAATCAGGCTACAAAACCAATTAAAATACACCAATGTTTCAATGGTATCTTTCTGCAAAAATGAAAATTGTTTTACACCAAGTGATACAGATTATGTAAGTACATAAGCTATTATTTTCCCAGCTTACTTATGTGAGGGAGTTGAAACTGGTTTTGCTGCAAAAGTATTCTATTATTATTGAGCATGTCTCCAGGCAAGTGTGGGAGAGAGCCCTGAGATGTGCATGTGATACTGAATTGGTACTGTATTTAATTTTAGAGCCGACAGTCCTCTCACTGAATATGATAACCTGTTAATGAACAGCTAAGCAAAACTGCAAAATGCATTCTGGTTTTGAAAATAGTTAGCCTTGAAAAGTGTCTACAAAGAAAAAATTGCATAACTTCAGTGGCTCATACTGCTATATCCTATACATATTCATGTGAGTATACAAGTTTGTGTCAAGTATGCCAATTCAAATTTCTGTGAAATAAAAGGAAATAAACCCCACAATTACTTGTATTTTGACTGGAAAATTGTTATTACTGATTTTGACAGTGAAACTTTAATACCTTTAATGCACAATACTGGTATCTTGTAATCTGATGGTTTCTATCACTGTAACGGTCCAGCGGTGTGAACATAATACTGAAAGGTCCTGCCCACTGGCTGAACAGGATGAACAGGTGATGCCTCAAGCTCTGCTGAGGGAAGAGAAATCTCCTGTGGTGAACTAAGTGAACAGAAATAGAAATAGTTGTGATTTGTTAATGTTAAATACACATTCATGTGTCAGAGTTCATGACAGGAATTTCAAATTTCTACAAAAAGGAGCTTTTTTCTTAAATGTTCAATATACACTTACTCCAAAGTATCTAAGCTCCTTTAAAAAATCTAACAAAGTGAGTAAGATGCATCTTATTTCTAAGAACCTTCAGTTCTGAATTAATGTGTAGTTACACAAACATGTACACCTGACTTTAGAAACAGCATGCAAAAAACTAATTACAGAATCAGGCTTTTCACTGTCCCTTGCATTCCATTAGTGGTCAATTGCTTTTTCAAATCCTTTAAATGCAAGCCCCAAAAATACATATGTCTTATTCTAATACAGCAATAGGTAGGGATAAGAAATAAAAGAAAATTGGTGCCTGATTGTTAATGACAAAGATGTGGTATATTTTCTGAACAGCTAAATTGCCTGAGCAAATGAAAAATATCTATGAATTCTTAACCATGTGGAAAAAAAAAATCCACGTGGGGAAAAATCTTATAAACAATAGTTTTAATTCCCCTAAGGAAAACATGACAGTAGAGGCAGTACTATGTTTATTAAAGAGACCTGTGAAGTGCTGCTGGCCCTTTATTTTTCACCTAGAAACTGTGCTGGAAGCCAACAAAGTATAACTAAACAATACTAATGGAAATCAATAAGAATGGTGGCTAAAGATGATAGATGTTGACACAATAAACATTTGCTCGCTAGAAGTTAAATGTTATGGCTTTGTTAGTTATTGATATATTTTAAAGCTGTCTTGTTAGCAGAAAATATATCTCTGAATTATTGAAATGCGTCAGTTATTACTATATTCTCTTAAAACATACAACATGGCTGTTTCATTGTAGAAAATACATAAAACAAAGTCATTTGTCACTTGCCTTCTAGAACATAAGAATGAATGCAAAGAGGAAGGCCTTTGCAAATACTCATGCGAAAGTATCTACTAGAGAAATTCTGTAATGTTAATGAGCATCATTTAGAAGAGAAATAAAGGAAAGAAATTCAGTATTTTGTTTGTTATCAGCAGCTAAGAACTTGACACCACTCAGTTCAAAGTGAGTTTTTTTACTGTCTTAATCGAGAATAGCAGGAATGCCATTTTTCCTTATTTTGCTCAACTGTTACTTAATGTTTATGTTTCTTACAGCCGAAAGCAACTATACAACTTCTACAAAATCTGCACACTGGAAACTTACATGAAAGCATTTGTATATTATTTATTGCTTTACTTTACTCTTTTAATTTTCTTTGTGCTTGTTGCTACCAATGCTACTATGTCCTATCATAAATGATCTGGAGATTTACATAGAGTGCGTAAACTCCAGACCTTATCTTCCAGTAATTACACAGAAGCCTTTAAAGTAGACTTTTTTTTTTTTAACTTTGTTGCCAATGGAATTCCATCACTCTTCTGATCTTGCAATATATAAAAATCATTAAATCAATTGGAGAACTCTTTGTTATCTGGAGTCAGGTAACATGGGATACAGTCTCAACACCTCAGGCAAGTTTTTCACTACATTTAATATTGTACATTTTCTGCATCTATCTATATTCTTCAAGACCTGGCAATAAAGTCAATGGGAAGAAAAAAAGGCCTTATATAAGAAATCTGGAGCCCCAACAGGTGACAGATAATTTATTTTCTGGGCTTTTTAAGAGGTGATTATTATATATGAATATTACAAGCTTCATCAAGCTTTACTGTCTTTTATTTGACTCTTATATACTTTAGAACACTTTTTTGTCTACATTTGCCTCTACATTTGTTATATGACAATTCACAAGCAGTGAAAAAATCACAGAAAAAAAATTCCAATACATATATTAAGTGGAATTTCATAGTATGTTGAGATAATTTAGCACCATACCTGGAACACACTGAATCAAGTTGGCAGTCATTGCACTGAAATGCGCTCTCATATCCTTAAGGATTTCAACTTCTTTATCATTTTCAGCCTCCAGAAGCATGCGAGTCAGATCAACGTACTCTAAGAACAAGGCTCCAAGGGCTAATGTATCTCTTTCTAAGGCTCCATTTGTACTGGCATAAAAGAAAGTTGTACATTAATAAAGTAACAATGCACTTATACTACAGCTTTCTGAAGAAATGCATAGAAGTCTCTCCACATCTGCTAGATCACACAATTCTTCGAAGAACATCCTGACATAAACGCATTGTTGCAAATACTGAAAATTATTTCACTTAAATATCAGTATTTCTGATGAGTGATATCCTACCTGTCACTTATAACACCAGCATCAGCAAGTAGTTCAAAAATTCGCAGTAACTGTAGTCTTAGTAGATCTCGGCGTTCTCGACGTTTCTTGTTCTTGGAATTTAAAAAAACAACCATTTTTTATATGAATAGGTGCATACATTAAAAACTACTAACTTCAGAAATGTCAGTACAGTTGTGATATTTAAGAATTCCATTTCAAGCATTTTCTTCATGAAAGAACTTGATTCTTTTGGATATTTCATCACAATAATGTGCTTATGCATCAACACAAAACTAAAAACGTTTAAATTTTTGTCTTTGTAACTATTTTGAACAAAGTGTTAACAGCTATCTTGGTCTCCATTGAGAATGTGGAAATTAAACAATGAAATGCTGGATAAAAATTAATTAATATTCAAGGTTCCTGTGCCAAAAAACACACTGTCTTCAGGTAACGGGGATATTCATGGTAGCTTCACACCATATAGTTTGGGTGCTGGAAGTATTGTAAAGTGCAGAACAGATATCCAGACCCCAGGAAAACACTTCAGTGATTAGCCATTCTTGAACTTGGCAATGCTGCAGCTACATGTGCACCCATATTCGAGTTAGCTCCCAGCAGACACCGCTCTAGTACACTCTTGGATGTGTTGACCACAGGCCACAGACTCCTCCCATAGAACAGGACTGCGCTGTTGTTAACTGGTTCATTGTATCCCATTATCTTCTAGAAAGCTGTTCCTGTCTTCTGTCTTGCCTTAAAAGATGTGAATGTAACATGGCTGGTTCTTTGCTGAAGAGCTAACTTGACCTCTTTGTACCTTGCATGCCCACTAAGCAAAAAATGTGAGAAGCTCATAAAGCTGCTATTGCGCCCAGAGAAATTTGCTGCCAGAACAAGAAAGAGAAAGCTCAAATTTTTCTCTTCAGAACGTAAGAATGGCAATACTGAGTCAGATCAAAGGCTTATCCACCTAGTATTCTGGCTCTGCCGACAGCCAGCAGCAGATGCCTGGGAAAAGGAAGCGATACTTTCCCTGGTACTCTGACCCAGGACTGCCAGTCTGCAGCATCCTAGCCAAAGGTTTTATTCAAATCATTATGTCATTTGATTTGTCCTATTCAGAGCCCTTGTTTTCTCCCTTTACATTTTAAAGCTTCCAGGAACCACATATCGAGAAAAAAAGCAGTTTCATTGGAACACAGCATTTAACAGGCACAGCTGCCTCCTACAACAGCATCAGAGGCCATCTGGCAAGCTCTGCGCTGGTGCCCACATGTGTAATGTCCGTTTTGGCCTACCCCTGCAGTTCCTGGTACAGTGCTGGTAATTCTGTTTCTAGTCATAGCATATGTCAGTTCAAAGACTTTTTTTTCTGATGTGCTGGGTACCTGCCTGCTGACATGGAGGACTGCCACATTCTCTACAGCTACACGATCCATACAGTCACTCCTAAGTTTAGTGGTGACACTGTTTGCATCAAGGTGGCCCACTTCTTCGTATCAGGAGTAATACAGGAATTAACATTGCAGTCTCTTGTTCTCACATTCCTCTACTGACATTTCCATGTGCTGAATTTCTTCTTACAGCATACTGTAAACCTCTGCATTCTTGTGATTCCTTTCCTGAGGGTAGCCTGGATATGTATGTCTCCAGAAAAGGCTTTTCAAGTCCAAGTTGTCATCAGTGGTGTGCAGGCAGAAATACAGAGGCAAGTGGCTGCACTAATGTGTATTAATCCACTTCTGCCCAGTACCAAAACAAGTGACCTGCAAATCCGTGACTTCATAGGGATGGAAGGCACACAACTGAGGTGTGAAGCAACACAGAGTGGTACTAGTAATGGACATTTGCCAGACACAGAATTATCAAGATTTGTCCATGTAAAACTTAACAGGAATGAAGCACCTGACAAGTTAAATAATTTTTGTTTATTTCCATATTGGGCACAGCTGAGAGTCTCTATCCACCTATTAATGATTTAACTTCTTCCTGACCACCATTCTTTGCATGGCTTCTGCACCAAAGACTATGACTTGGCAGACAGGGACAGCACACCAGGTCACCAGGATGATTGAAAACTTATTGAAACGGCTGTGGAGGACAGAGTAGGGAACAGTTTAAAATTGCTTGAGAACTAGGTAAACAAGACTGGGTAGAGGACAGTATTAATGCAACATTGCTTTCTGTATGCAGCCACGCGGACTTCTCAGCAGAGCTACATGGATGCAATGGCTGTGCCTATGCTGGTAAACAGAGACAAGGGCTGTTTGTGGCCGTAAAGCCAAGTAGCACCGGCTGCCTCATATTCACACCGCTTCAGAAGACCTCTAGAAGGTTGTCCACGTCCATGTTGCCTAATGGGAGTCATGCAGTGCTCCCCTGGCCCAAGGCAGTGTCCCTCATGCAATGCTTCTCTGCTCCTTAACGCAGTGCTAACTGTGTGTTTTCTTATCACAAACCGCCTGCTCTAGCCTGAGGGCTGTGCTGCAGCCAGAACAGTGGTTTTGCAACTTGGCCCGTAAGCTTATGCACACGTGAAGTGAGGTGATGAGGGGAAGCCTAATAGAGCAAAAGCAGCTGGGGCGGTTTGGTGGCTTGGTGCCTTCTGGGGCTTGTGGCTGGGAGTGAGCTACCTCCAGAACCATCTCAGATTTCTGTCTTGGAGCCAGCTGGAATGGTCAAAAACTGAGCCAGTGAGGAAAACTATGCAGAACAGCAACTCGGGTCCAGTGCTGAAGCTCTCCCCATGGCTTTCCCATTTAACTACCTAGAGACATCCTGTGACTAAACTGCTTACTGAGGCTACAGGGTTTATCACCCAGTTTAGACAACATCTGTTCAGAAATGACACAAGACTAGTTCATCCTCCTTTGGACAGATCAGATAATCTGTTGGGATCCCTTTTACCACTCCTTTCTATTAAAACAAAAGAGAGTACTATAATGAACGTGAAAACACTGATGAATTTGTTAGTTAACCTGTTGTATTTAGAATGAAAAATGTAGTCAATTGAAGTTGAAACAGATGAACCTGCCTACCCTGCAAATAAAAAGCACACCTGAACACTGCTGTGAAATGTGCTTGTAGCTCAGCTGTGTTACATGGCATTTTTTCCAGATATTGAAAGTGGATTTCCAATATATCTCAGTTCCGTATTTGACTGGAAATCTTTCCTCAGAATGAATTTCTAGATTGTACATTTTATATTACTGACAATTTAAATTGATCTAGGTTTTAATGGAATTATTTTATGTTCTTATACACAATTAATAAAACTGTTGTTGCACTTAGAGTTTAACTTTTTAGTACAAAAGAGTATTTTTTTATTTCAAAGAGACAGAATTACTACTTCTAAATTAATTTTGCAGCTTAAACAAACTAATACATTTAATTTCTGCAACTAACCTCTGGTCTTCTTTCTAGGGCTTCTTTCATTAGAGGGTGAAGTTCTTCTACTAATTCCCTAAATCAGAAAAAAAAAACTTTGTAAACAAAATCTAGTCTCCTCTGAAAAGTGTCAATATTTTATATAATACATAAAACCAAATTTTTAAAGTACAAATAAAATTTCGAGTATATTTAAATTACAACAAAAATATTGCATTTGGATTAGAGGCAAATAATTGAGAATATGATAAGTTGGGAAGTACCTGAAAACAAGGGAATTTGTTCTTCCAAATCCTAATACAAGTGATTCTGTTATTTCTATGCTTTCAAGTCTCATCAAAGGCACTAGCTGTTTTAGTAAGACTCCAACGGATGGAGTTCCAATAGCCTAAAATGTATCAAGAAATTATTGACACTTAATCTTAAGTAAATATAACCTATTTTTTTAACAAACAAATTATATAATGATCAATATGTATTTTAAGAACACGCTGAAAGAATTTTAGTATTATGGATATCAATACACCAATCTAATTGTACGTCTGCTACATCACAATCATCTCAATAAGGCCTAATAAATAAATACATTTGGGAAATCCCTTTGCTTTCATTCAGATTATTGCCATTTACTTAAGTTGTTTCATTAAAATATTCCAGTAATTGCATCTGTGGAGCTACTGCTCCTCTCAGGTCACTACTACCTGAAACTGTATTTCGTACAATACTCTTTCACGTCTGACAGGCACACAATGTTTATTCAGAAATCTGCCTCATTGCTTAATAAAGTTATACAAATTGGAGTGCTTACAAGGAAAAGGGGATGACAAAAGCTAACTTCAACACATACGTCAGGAACGCCTATATTTTGAATATACATCACTCAGAAAGCAAAAAAAAGAGTAATATTCTGAAAATACCACGGCTTTTGCCAAATGTTTATTGATGCACCATGTTGATATAGATTATACAGATGTTCTAAGTGTTCATAATATGCCTTAAGCAGTTTGCGGATAGCAAAATATTCCCCTAACTGAAATACTTTCATCAAGATATGATTTTGCATGAAGATACAGTTCAAAACTCTGCTAACTGAGTAACTTTCTTGAAACAGGATATATTACCTTATTATCATAGTTCACTGTTCCATCAGGAGTGGTAGCCATGATCTCCGGTGTTGAAGCACGCAAGTGTCCTGGGCTCATAATACTGGGCTTTGCTACTCCAAAACAGAGAATAAGATAGTTTCTCCACAAAGTAACATAGTTATCTCCACTGCTTGCTGTACTTGTTTTCTTGGCATTAACAGGAATACTAGAATATAAAAATAAATTAAAATTATTAAAATAATTTCCCAGTCTTAATTATACAGTGTCTCAAAATATTTTAAAGGGGAATAAAACTTGCTACATATCCATCAGCCACAATTCAATATGACATGATATGTGGGAAAAATCAATGAAGGTAGAAAACTAGAGTTTTTCACCTTACAAGTTGCAATTATCAAACTCAAAACTGAGTGTCCGGGTAGCACCTTGCTGAAACATGAGACTAAAAAAAGCTTGTGTTAAACTCACACAGCCCATAAAAATGAAAGTTAAATGCAGATTGCCACTTACTTTGGATCCACAAGAGGCATTATCAGCTGTAGCCTCGTGAAAGCGTATGGCCAAGCATAGCTGAGAGCTGTAGGACAATGTTTTGGTAAATTCTCTTGCCTAAGAAAACTGAAGAGGCAGAGAACCCATGGGTCTTTAACAGACTGTGCAAATATCCAGACATGGGAAGGACTTTTCACGTCATAATGGCTATTTACTAGGACAGCATTCCACTCCACTAGCCACTGCAAATCCACGCTGTGTGTTAATGGGATTGTTGTCTACAGAGAGAAAAGATAAAAAATCATTTACTCCCTGCCATGTTCCCCCTCAGTACATGTGTTTATTTTCAAGCTCCATGGCCAGCTTTTGTTGGATTTTCTAGACCAACACTTTTATGCTTCCTGTCACATTGTCCTTTCACTCAAGAAGAGCTTTCTATAAATGCTAATAAGAGCTACCTCATTAATTTTCCTCTGGTTCTTCCATAAAGCTCCTATTTACTGCGACAGGCACCATAACTTGCCCTTAAACTCTACGATAACTAATGATAATGCTGACCAATATAATCTCATTGTTGCTTTCTGCTCTCCACGCTGCCTGCACCCATCCACTGTCTCTTGTATGACGCTGCAGTCTGTAACAGGTATAGACTGTCCTTATGCTCATTGTCTGAACAGCCAGACAGAGCCTTAGCCCATGATTAAGACTCCTACATGCTATGACTACAATAAATACCAATGCTATTAATAAATATTCTTAAGAATTCATCAGGGCATTTGAATATGTGTGTAGGGAATTAAGAGGCTGAAGCAGGTGCTTAAGCAGTTTTAATCCGCTCCAAATCCTGCTGCCTTCAGTGACAAGAAGGGTTCTCATATCAACAAAGCATTTCTCTACTGTAAATTAAATTTTTGTCTTAAAAAAACAACTTTGTGAAATGAGAACTTAAAACACATATATTTTGGCACCCTTATTATTCACTTATCAGATCTCAAATAGGATGTAACAGTTGCCTGCATCTGCATCCACTGTAACAAAAGTAATCAATAAATTACCATTCCCTGCTGTTCTTGTCAGAAACCAGGTACACAGGCAAAACATTTGCTTTGCTATATTATTAATGCATAGAATTAAAGAACAAAATCCAAATATTCACCTATAAAAACTGCACCACCCAAACCCAGGTGCTGTTATTTCAGCTGAATTTCCTAATTCCTGAGTTACAGAGTCAGAATGGCTCTTGCTTCCTCAGTTTCTAATCCCTCAGCTTTCCTGTTTTCAGCTGCACAGTGGCCCGACTTCACCACTAGTTCAATGTCCCCTTCCTACCCCAGGAAAGGGCACTCATGTGGCTAGGACCAACTGTTGCTTTAAACTTAATCAGGCTGAAAAGTGTCCCAAACTGAGAGTTTCTGCTCTCTGGGCAAGGGCACTAATCACTAAGGTAGTACACAAAACAAGTTCCCCTATGTAGCAGTTCTTCTCCTGATACTTTTTCATTCAAAATGCTTACTGCATCTCTGGTTCTTCTTCTGACGTGTAGGGCACATTAAACCCATGAGAGATTGAAAGCAGGGATTCACCTCAGCTGTGAATTACTCTAGAGCTCAGGTTTGCAGGCAGGGCCACTTCTGAGCACCCAAGGGAGCTAAAGTTTATTCCCTTCTGGAACAGATGACAGCAGTGAGTGACTTCCAAGTGCCCCAAACATTAAGTGCTGGAAATAAGACTTTCTCAATGGTTCTTTTGGATGCAGGTCACAGGTCCAGAATCTAGGTAGTATTGATTATAAATTTTGTTAGATTTTTTTTTTTCTATAGGTAGTGTCTTTTATATTTATAATGTGATTTTCTTTAATGGAACAGATTGTCTGGGACATTGTGGAGCCTTGGAGCTCTTGGGTAGATGGCTGGAACCTTAAAGCTGTATGATTTCTTTGATTTCTAGAAGCTGTATTTCATGTCTGGTATTTGTTACGTCCATGTGCTATGTAAACACTAGCAGTAACAGTAAAGTAGTACTTACTGAATCCGAAACAGCCACATGAATAAAACTTTCAAGAATAGAAGAACTCAATTGATCCATGACATCAATCATAGGCCTGTCATCATCCTGCATAACACAGGGAAAACAAGTTAACTGCTCTCCTGATCCCTTCTTATTTTTCTCATACATGAAACAGAACCACGTACAAATTATGACATGAATTTAAAATGACTAAAACAAATCATCAGTAATGATGGTTGCATTTCGTCTTTTTCATACTAATCTCAGAACCAAGTCCAAGCTGTGGTTTGAAATGAAGTTAATTTGTGGCTATAGCTCACTGCTTACTGAACAAAAGCACATATCAGAAAATCCCAAATGGCTTTGGATAGCTGGTATCAAAAGACTGAAAAATTAGCTTACTGTTTATTAAAGCATTCCTTTGTCATGAACACATATTTGTGTTCTTAGGCATTCAGATGGCTCACTGAGCTGTGACTGCCAGCACACAATGTGACTCTCCATATTTCTATATCCATAAAAAAGACTTACAGGTCTTTACTATACAAGGAAAATGTATGTGAATAATCTTAAATGAGCCTTATCCTGTGTTTTGTTACAAAATGTTATTCTACAGGAATGAGTTTCATTTCCAATCCAAATTTATAATCCTGACAATACAAAAATGATCCACACATTAAAAAATGTTTTACAGTGTCTCTTACATTCACATCATGCCAAGAGAAAATATTAAGTTGCTGGACATGTTTCCCTTCAAATTCTTGTACAGGGCACATGTTATTAGTGTTACATTGTTGAGTACACAGAAAGGTTTGCAGTATTAAGGCAAATTAAAATGGTAAATTCAGAATAAATGCTTTTTTATAAACTAAGTGCATACCTGGTACACCACAGCAATGATGTTAAAAGCAACTCTAAGAGCAGTTTTGAGGTTTATCTTTGGAAAATTCTAATTCAAAGTTCTAGAAGAGGAAAATCATACCTCTGCCTGGCCAAGGGCCAGGAATAAAGCACGGATTTCTCTGAGGATTAAAACAGCTAGTTTACGTGTAGCAACCTGGAAACTACACAGCAGAACCAGTGCAAATCCTTCGACTGCATGTAGTACATTAGAATAGGGGCTTCTTTCAGACTGTATCCTGTGGCTGGATCCATTTGGTATCAACTAGAACAGCGCAAGAGGGGAAAAATTGAGTGATGGTGTTTGAAAAGCAGGTCTTCAAGAAATATTCTATTTAAGAAGGGCATATAAAGAAACAAAATGCAGAGGCCATGAAAATGATCAAGTAGGAGACTGACAACATTCCCTCAAACAACCAAGATTTGTTGCTTTAAGTTACCTTTTTCTACAAAACCAATATCTGAGCAGAGTCCTTTGGCCAAAGCCCTCCCTCTAGTCTGCAATTCAACTATCTTTGTTCCATCCCTCATTAAAAAAAATGAATGGGTAAGTCAGACGGTGAAGGCTTCATACTTTTTCTACTCCAGACAGCGGATCTTAAGGTCCTTCTTTGATCCTGTAGCAGGCAACTTGCTATCCTCATAGGTGGCCTCTAGAAACTCAGCCCATCAGTAAAGTGTAACAATATTTGGTGAAATATATGTGATGCTTTCCCCTTTCTACACTTTTTGTAATACTATTATTACCTACTAATTAATGGTCCTCTGCAATATAAAGCAGACATCATGCTTGCCCAAAGGAAAAACCCAATTCCAATGGGATTGGGTTAGGAGATAAGAAGCCTTAAAATTATCTCTCATAGTGAAATTAATCTGTGGGACAGTGCAGATGGGAGGAGCAGGAGCAAAGCTGTTCAGTTCCCAGGAATGTTTGTAACACATGGAGACAGCAGGCAGTAGAAACAATTAGGTTTTCTGATGTTTTTAAAACAACCAAATGAAATGGCTACGGGCAAAGAACATCCACTTCACACTTCTCAGAGTTCCCACTAGCATTATCAATCAGTTTCAGTCCTGGGAAAACATCCTTCTGCTCCATCTACATGCACATATTTCACTTTATGTGCTTTAGTTGATGTGCATATTTCAGTTTGACATGCATTCTCTTATGTTGCTCAACAACAATAACATCTGCTGTATTACACAAGGACATAGCTGTCCTCAAAAGACAGCTGAACTAATCACCTTAAAAAATTTTCCATAGTGAATTCTTCTCAGGTGAGTAACTACAAAATACATAAACCACAGCAATACCAAGGAACATAATTTCTGCCTTCAATAAGCAGAAATGTTAGGACACAGATCTCTCGATTACGTACCTCTGCAGATCTGTTTTTTGCCTGTTCAGAAGCTTTTCCTGGAGTGTGTATTACAAGCTTCCATTGTGTAAGCAACTGTAGCAGCAATTTCAGTGAAGTGTCAAGAAGAGTATGATGCATATCATTCACTTCACGTAGCAGAAAATTAGTGAAACCGAAGAGTACATCCTCCCGCCAGTCAACGAAGTCAACAAGTAGACCCTGAAGAGAATTCTGTGCAATGTGTCGAAGTTCATCATCCATATGGATAGATAGCCTGTAAGTAAAATTAAATGTCAGGTAATAAAAATCTAAGGAGTGTTTATTGCGGTAAGGAGCATATGTTTCTCAGTAACTTAACACCGACAGAAAATTCCCAATGACAATGTAAATTTCAATTATGCTATCAGGGTTTCATTATTACTGACCACAATTAACATCCGTAATGTGTTTTTATACTGTAACTCTTGCTACAACAGCGCTTGAACATATTCACAGATCCAAAAGAAGTCTTTGTTCCACTCCTAAAAGATCTCTTTAAAGATATCTTTAAAGTACATAATTTGGCAACTTTGCTGTCTCCCTAAACCAAGTATACTTCTGATTTACTCACTTACAAAATAACTTCTATTTAGTTTTGATAACAAAAGGCTTACAGGCTAATACCTGATTTCATAACTTACATATTTATTTGTGTACTTTCAATACAAAAATAAAAGAATCACAACACCTCAGCTACCTAACAGTTAAAATTAATTTTTAGCCAAGAAGCAAATCACAACTATTGAAAGCAAATCTTCAAAAGAAATAAAACCAAGCATTTGAATTAAAAAACTGCTTCATGTTTTAAACAACTTTGGAGGGAAATGGGAAGAACAGCCTCAGGACTTTCCATACTTTTAAAAAAACATTGGATACCACCAAAGTCCTTCTGAAAGGTGGTACAATTTTAGATCCCATTTTCAAATTTTATTTCCTCTTGTATTTGAATCATGTTGAAATTCTTTTCAAACATAAAAATTCTACATACTTTCTTTTGACTCAGAAATTATCAGACCATTTCTGTGTTTGTAGCTTGGCAGAATAAAGTAAATTCAGATCACTATGGTGTGCCATTTCTGGTTCATTGCCTTTATGACACATTTTGGTTTTATTACACGAGACTGATTTTCTGTGGTGTGTTAGAACTAATTTTCAAGTATTTTATCTACATTTTATCTACATTTAAGCTACATAGTGGAAAATGAGGATGCATTATAAAGAAATGGACAGAAAGCTAGGGAAAAAACACAAAACAGACAAATGGAGTGGAACCAAATTCCATTCAGTTGGAAGTGTATGATGAGATGCAGCTCATAACAGATTTGGTTCATTACAGCTGCCTAATTGGGAGGCAGAGGACATTTCAGTTAGGTCAAAGGAAAGTGACTTCATGAAACTTCACCCCTGGGGAATATGACTCCAAAAATAACTGTTATGCTTTAATAACCACATGATTTTCTGCATAAATCTGAACAGAGCATTTTGTTATGCTAAGAAAAGCCTGTTTTTGTCTCCTCTTTGGAACGTCAAAACCAGAAAAACAAGCAAAGCCCCTGAGACTATATGATGAAGTCATCCATGAAATGACTTCCACAATGACACAAAGTAATAAAGAGGATACAAAAGACATATGTCTCTAAGCCCAAGTTACTGTGCAATAGCATTATCAAATGAGACTAAATGAAAATTGAGCATAAGAATGCGTCTATGTATTGCCACTATATGACAGGCAGCTGAGAATGCAAATAAATGTTTGTTTGCACCTGAGTCAGTTAAATTTGAGACCTACTTGGGAATTTTTAATGAACGGTTTCAGTGGGCAGTGAAAGGGCAAAAAAGTACAGTATATACTTGACATCTGATTTATGGCTTAAAATTTGAATACAGCTGTCCTAGAAGAAAGTCTAGCTGCTGAGTTACTGACTCCTTCTGGAAACCACCAAAAGACACATCTTTTGCGAGGATGAAGAATTCAAACCAAACTGTGAATAGAAGAACCCATTAACCCAAAGATGTTATTTTATCTTTAGTGAAAAGAAAATATCTAACAGCTTTCCATCCCAACAACACAGCCCCACACAAATCCCTGCCAGAACAGCTTNGATGTTTCAAAAGCAAGAATGCAGTGGCAAAGATTGCTTTGTCACAGTTACCTGGGAGCACTATGCTGCAAGGGCCTTGTGGCTCAATTTATCACCATAATCCACTTACATAAATAACACATACTTGAATCTTTGACTTGGATACTGAAATGCAACAGACCAGTACCTGTTACCATAATTATTTGAATCAAGTCACTGATCTGACAGTTGAAACCTAAACTGTTTTTTTAGCAGTGTTGTAGATGACCTTCTTCAGTGAAGTGAAGTCTACCTAAATCCAATGGACCCCAAGCAGGGAGGATATGAAATCTAAACTTATCCTTTTATTTGTTTTCTGTCTTACAGTAAAAAAAAAATCTTAATTACAATAATTATTATAAATTTAAAAATTATTTGGAAAGATAACACATCTAGCACATTCTGTTTCATCAAACAGATGTGGGAATCATAAATCAAAACGAAACAGGTATCTCCATGTTTTTCCACTACACAGAAAAGATTTTCTCTCCTGTTAATTAGAATGCTGTGATGGTTAAAAAAGGGTAATAAATGGTGAATATCAACACAAATAGTGATTATCATGTAATCTACATACTCATGGAAAAGAGTTCTGGATGACGTATCTACTCTCTTACAAAATTAGGAGTCTATAACACAAACACAATGCCTGTAAAAAGATGCTACTAGTTCTATATGTCTTATCAGTTACTTTTTATAAGCACATAGTTTTGTCTAAGAAACAGTTACACATTCTGTGGCTCAGTTTTCCATTTGGTTCCCCTTGAGCAGCCACTTAACGCTTGAACAGCTCACCTTGCCAGCAAGTCGATCAACTCAAGTTTTGACATTCCATCAGGAAGCAATCGAGGAATAGCAGCAACACATGTTCTGAACAGATCAATTTTTGGTTTTCTTTCACCACTGAAAAATTAAACCAGAATTGTAACTAAGCTTTACAAGTAACTGTGTCAAATGATCCATCTATGGTTTTTAGAAAAGGGCTGGACATAATGGAGTGCCAGAGGCCTATTAAGAACATCAGGGCAGAAAGCTAGACCCTATAAATGAAATAAGAAGGAAACATGAATAAACGTTTACATTGAATAAAATTTCCAGTTTCACATTTTTCATGCATCGTATCTCTATAGTGCTTGAAAAAATAACTATTACTGACTCATTTCTTCCTCTCTGAGAGGACCTGGCAAATATATCAAGATGGAGTTGTAATGTAGGAGAGTTCCTCCATCGAGATCAGCATTTGTGTGATGCAAGCTTCAGATGAGGCAATGAGGAAAAAGCTGGGGTGTTCCTCATCACAATGCAGCTACATTACACAGTTGTATAAAGCAAATAGCAGATATGTACGAAGCCCAGATAACAAGAATGAAGATCCAGACAGTTGCTCTCAATAGGGTATAGATCTATGGAAATCACACACCACACTCTAAAGAAGCAGCATAACTTAGAGGTAGGTATGGCTAGAGAATTTCTGTTGATCTTCGCCTGAGACAGCAGCACTTTAGCAACCATTATCAGCCAAAACACGTTTTAGTAGCCCCAGGGTTACTTTAATCTGTGGAACAGATCAGCTGCTCTCTATCGGCCTGGGAAAGAGGTTGAGTTTAAAGTTCAGTATGAACCAAAAACTAGGTTAAGAGTCCTTTAGTCTTCTAAAACTGTCTCAAGTTTCAGCTGCTGATTATTTTCACAACAGATGAAGTTGTTTTCTGACTTGTTTGCAATATTTTTTGTAAGAATGCAGGTTGAAGAAGTCCTTCAGACAGACCCCAAAATGTAGTTTTTTATCTGCCCATTTTTAATGATCTATTAATTGACACTGAGTATGGAGGAAAAAACCACATTATAACAGCATTTCAAACTACAGTCTTTCCCACAATATTACTTATTATTAGCCTGTAATATGCTTTGGAGGAATCAAAAGACCAAGGCCCTATTTAGGAACCCTACTATAAACATGCAGAGAAAAACTGTTCCTGCTTTAATATGCTTCCAATTGAAGTAGAAAAGAATGAGGGGAAAAAGAGAGACACCAAGAAGCATTGTAAGCTACTTAACACCACACTGAAACTCAGTGACAAAACAGAAAATTAACCTAGTTTTCTTACACCCCAGTCCAATGCCCTGCTTACTACCCTACTCTGCCTCTCCACTCAACAGAGGACATTGCAGTTGGATACCTTACTTCTGTGTTCAGTCACAGAGAAAACCTGAAGGTAATACCATCTCACAAGTCTAAAATAAGATTTTTAGGGTAACATTGAGCATTTACTGAAATAATGATTACGGAAAAGGCATCAAACTATAGTAGGCTTACTTAATTCAAAGATTAAATACAGTTTTTTAGTGAATACCATTCTTTCTCGTAACACCCTACATACTTATCAGCTTGGATGTGTATTATATTAATAAAGTAATATGATGATATGATTTTAATCTACTGACTTAAATTGTACAATGAGGGGAACTATTTTCACAGTGAATTATCTCCATCTCATTGTACCTGTATCCTAACAGACAGAATTCGAACGCTGCCAGCAATTAACTTGAAGAAGTGTAAAATACATCATCTCATCTGAGAAGTTGGTTATAAACTTTGAACTATTACTCCTAGTGCAAATACTAGTTGCATTAATAACTACTGTAAAATATTACATTTTTGTAGTTGTAAACAGCAAAGTACTAACAGTAAATTTATGTGCAGGGAAGCCAATGAGTCTTTCTTGCTGACTTGAAGGGAAAAATGAACTTTGCAGTTTCCTTATCATCAGTCCCCAGCAAGGGTAAACAGTCTATACATTTAAAATGGAGGTAAGTAAAATAATAGTCGGAGAGGAAACTGTTATGAAGGCAAATGAGTAATTATTTATAAATATAAAATCTGTGGGTGTTCCCTGGCTTATCAGTGCTCAGAAGACCAGCAGGAGAAGATGCAAATCTGATGCTCAAATTTCAAACTTATCAGAGTTACCAGGGACATCACATGATATGGCAAGGGGGCCTCTCAGGACTCCACAGTCATCTCTGTCTGACTCAGGAACACACCAGCAGCTGTCCTCACCTGGAAGCTTGTATTTCCATATCAGCAGTATCAGATTTTAGTTAGGTATTGTCAGCAAAAATCTTTTTAAGTACTTGCAATAACAGGTTTCCATGTTAGAAAAATGGATGCCCTATTCTGGCTAGATGTTGGAAAGTAATTATAACCGGTATTGAAATTCATATCCCAGTAGAAGACGAAAAGGATGCTCCTTAGTCAGGATTTTAGTAAGACTCTTCAAAGTGGCATTTATTACTTCAACAATAAATGCTTAAAGGACCAGTCATTAAATACATCACGTCTAACACTGCCAAAGAAAATTCCAGAATCTGTATACTTGAGGATGTTATGACTATTCATTGCTTATCTACTTCCCACTCATTCTTATTTTATTTGTTATTAAAATGTCATTATGATATTCAGTTTTTACAATAACTTTAAATATATGGCAATGACAAAAGCCATAAGTTTAAAATCTAGATAACTGTAGTGTTGAATCTATGTATTAAAGCCCATAAGAACTCAAACCAAATATGGAACTCTAGTGAAGCATGAAATTCTGTTAATAAAATGACACGCAATTACATAAAAACAATATACTGGCTTTTTGAGTTACCATGCACAATGCAGTTTTTAAATGGGCCATTTTCAATGCTGATAGTAACAGCTAATGATGTTTTTGATGAGCTCACATGTTTTTAGATTTACTGATAATAAGCAGTCTGGATTCTTTTTTTTGTCTTGGAAGAACAAGTAAAAATGTGTTTTAAAGTGTTTTTCCTTTCAAGTGCATATATTAAGTTACAGCTCATCTGAATATAAGGTATAACACAAAAGTACAGTAACTTACATGTCTAGATCTTCCAACCTTAAAACCTTTATGTCTGACAAAAGTTACTATCAAAGCATAGGACTTCCTGAAATTTAAAACTCTTTTAAGTCTGCTCACTGCCTCTAAAAATAAACACTTTAGTGATGCTGAGAAACCATAGAAAAGACATTTATAGCTAAGGTAAAGTACACTTCTTATCTAAGTGCTCAAAGTTGTACTGTGCAATATTTTAGGAATAAAACATCAGTTTTAAAACTCACTTTCTGTCTCACAAAAGCCTGGATACCCAAAATGGTTATGAAAACTGCCTGTGAGTACTGAGCAGTATACTGGGTAGTACT
The DNA here is from genome assembly GCA_013400615.1 of Syrrhaptes paradoxus. Lineage (NCBI taxonomy): Eukaryota > Metazoa > Chordata > Aves > Pterocliformes > Pteroclidae > Syrrhaptes > Syrrhaptes paradoxus. The sequence continues at coordinate 22,381 of VZTO01026640.1, forward strand.
ATAAAAAGAATATGAAATATTATTGGATAGCAATATTGGCATCTAATATAAATAAAGTAAACAACGCTAAAGGCACAAAGAGTTTACGATGCCAT
>VZTO01026642.1:0-47359 GCA_013400615.1 Syrrhaptes paradoxus
CCTTCTCTTCTTTAGTAGACATGACTTAAAACACTATCTCTGAATTGCAATAAAAATCTCCCTTCTTTGGATTAAAACAGTGTGTCTGTACCCTTCCTGAATCCTCCTGCTACTCTTTTCAGTTACAGCCTAACATAACACTGCATGGATTTCCACTGGTTCATCTCACAGCTGTGGGTAGATAGGTAGGTTCTTCTCTGATACGCCTTGCGGTACTACATCCACTTCTCTCTCTCTCACACACACACAAAAAAAAGAAAAAGGCAAAGCCTTTGGCATATGGAGGCAGCAAAGAGAACTCCCCAGCTCCTCTCTGGCTTCTGGGGTAGGAAAGTAAAGCAAACATATTGCGCTCTGACTTCTGCCATTTAAAACTTATGAACAACCAGCACACTGGACATAAAGACACTTCTGAGTCATTTTTCTTCTTGAAATCTTGTGCTATTATTTAAGCCACAGCTACAAAAACAAACAAATCAAAAAAGATCAGAGTGAGTCTTTAAAAAAAAATATTTAAAACTAACACATTGTAGAAAACTACAAGCAAAGAGCAACATTTTCTATGAGCAACATATTAATAATAGCATGACATGCAAACTAATTAATAATCACATCTGATTTACTTGATATATACATTTGCAAATGTCACTCATTTTATGCTGAATTTATTAAAAAAAATTTAAAAAATCTACAAGGAGTGTACATTTTATTCAGTCATTAAACCTATGTTTGGAGTAACTTCAACAAAAAGAATTACTTCAAATTTTCACCACTGTCACTAAACAGAGTCTATCCCAAATACTTTTTTCTTTTTAATCTATTCAACTGAGAGAAATGGAGCTGCAACAGTTTGAGTTTTTTAATCCCAAAGTGGATTATACAAAAAACAATTTCATCAAAGATTTTTCACAACACGCCTAGCATTATTGGTTATATCTTACTATTAAGGTAAGCATTCTTCAAAGAACTGTATGATTGTAACCTCTTCCAGATATACAGCGACATGCTATTTTGAAAACAAAACACACGCTTTTTTTTTTCCTCATCTTTATTGATTTAGACTTCAGACCTACAGCCAAAAATAGTGCATCTGTTGAAAATTACCACACATACTATCAATACAGCATCATTGCATGTGTAGAATCATGAGCACTTGACAAATCACAAAGTGAACATTCAATCTAACATTTTGGCAATGCAGCCCATGAATAGGGAACACAGCGAGAAAGATTTCTGAACAGGAATGAAAAGCCTCTGTTAAAAAATTAATTCTGGTCACCATGGAAAAACTCACGCTGGCTCATTCAAGACATCAGCATACGCTGCTGGAAACTTTGTGTGGAATGTCGAATGGTACACAGAAGCTACGACTCTGCTACAGATACAATGATGTCTTCAGCACTTTGTATGCCATAGAGATGGTCACTGCATACCCAGCTACCCAAGACAAACCTCTGCTGGGCTGTGGAAGAGGGATCATGTATGCAAAAGTGTGAAGGATCCTAGATCCAACGAAGATTCTGAAATGCAGCAAGGCTGAGTACAGCTCAGGGCCACTAAGAGCATACAGCAGTCCAATGCCAAGAAACGGGACAATATTTTCAAGATCATTCAGGTGGCCTCTGAAAAAAGAAGCAAAGTTGTTTTACAGTGTTGTATTTTGTAGAATAAACCATTTCAAGCATCACTATTTTTCAGCTTCCTCATATCATGCTACTGTTAAGGCTCCAGATCCTGAAGTATTCTTTCACACCTCTTCCTAAACCTTCCCTGCTCTTTTTACCTCTTTAAATAAATTATAACCTCCAGCCAAATTTACTGATTGAAAAAACCTCTAAGCCGTACTAATTATGTCAAATTTCACAGCCAACCAGAATAAGAACATGGTGCTGTTTGCAGCTGCTTTCTTAATTCACTTATCATTAAAAGCAAACATATCCTCCAGTTTGTTTTGGTTTTGTTTTCCCAGAAAAGTACACTGAAGAAAGTAATGTCTTTTCTATATGCACAAACAGAACAAATTCCAGTCACGTATACAGAAGAGAAGCCATAGGCGGACCAAGCTGACTTCCTAGGTCTGGGGAAGCCTGAACAACTCTGCAAAATAGAAACGTAGGATTTGACAATACAATGNCCTAACACATCTATTGGCTTTCTCTGCAGTGGGGACTTGATTCAGCTACTGAAATTATTTTGGCGTGCTCACCTGACACCACGCTGGTCTCTCCTGCAGCACCCCACACTTTTAAGCTTTTGATCTCCTGTATGGAAGGTCTTCCTTTTTCCCCAGGACCTTGGTAATATTAGGGACTTGAGATATATAAGTGCAGCTGGGTGTGCAATAATGCAAGGAAAGGCAGGGAAGAAGACAGATAGCTGGAATTTTCTTGTAGCCTTTCACCTGAACATCAACTAACTGGATAACTGTGACTGCAACTACTAGACTTCATTGCCCAGATGGTCTGTTCCAATCCCACAAACTCAGTTTGTAGTCTCCATAAAGAAAATATATCCTATATATGAAACATTCTATCAAATCTTCACGAAGTTCAATCATCTTGAAAAATGTTATTTTTGAGTATGTAACAGGTGTGAAAGTTATGCTTTTGGTTCATTTTCTTCACTACCAAGGACTAAAATAGATTAAAGATGTTTAAAAATTTGAAAACATAATTTACTAAAAATCTGTTGAGACTGAACTCCAGATCCTGAATGAACGTAGGATTTGACAATACAATGTTTTAAAAATCTAACCTGTGCAAGTGACTTACTCCTCGACCAAAAAGTGCCCTTTTTTACCTAACAGCCAGCAAATTAAAAAACTAATGACTCCCTGAACCACTCAGGGAGAGAAAAAGAAAGTTCAGAGCATCTTTACAGCCCACTGAAATTAGATGCTTACTTTCTGAGATTTTAATCCAGAAATATGCTACAGAAATATATGAGCTTTCATGGAACCACAGTCATCTACATTTGCAAGGATGCACCATTCTGAAATCAGAGCTGACGCTTATTTTCAAGATCTTCCCTAATGGTGGTTTAAATAAGAACAGTTCCTTCACAGTCAAGTTTTTCGTATAAAAATATATATACAGCAAATAAACTGTTAGCTTCCTTATGGAATAATGATATGGAAAGCATTCCGCTAAAGCTTTCCTTGTTAGCACAGGTGTATCAAATAGCATCTCTAAAATTATTACTTTAGTAACTGAAAATTTTGCCATCAGCTAAATAAAATTAAATAAACTGCAACATTTAGCCACTGAAATACAGCTTACATTCTGCCACAGATCTTGCAGAACAAACACATACGCTGCAGGTTGCACACTGCCATACAATTAATATCATTCTTCCAGAAGGCTGGTCAACTTTCCTGTACAATTGATCCATTGGTGAGCAACCTCAATTCAATCCAGAAAAATGAGCACAGCCTTTGACTTCCACTCAGTACAATTTGCCATATTAATACCCTCAATACCACTATGAAGTTCCATGAATTTAACATAGTTTTACTCCTCTTCCCCTTGTTGTTTCCTTTACGCCTTAGGAAAAGATGTAACTATTGTAACTGGTGTTCAAATTATATAAAAAGCTGATTTCTACTTACTGTACACTCCTTCATAATACATCAACTCACAGTCATGTTTTACAGTCTTTTCACCACTTCTCCCATGCATACAGGATACTATCCAAGAGTTAGTTATTATAGCCAGACAATGACTTATTATTTTTAGTATGCTGATCATTTGAATGTGGAATGGTTTATTCATTTAGACAAATTAACTAGATTATTACATAAAGCAAAACACACACAGACTTGTCAAAGAGAATGGGGTGAAATTAATTCATTTAGTATTATTCTGCTATTTAAAACTATCTTCAAAGACTCTTATGCATTACCTGCGTACACGTTCAACATCTTGATCAGTCCGTAGGTATTTTTTAGCACTCTCGCCTTTACCAAATGATGCCGTATCTTCTGGGTTGACAAAAGCCTATTTCAAACATAAACACACAAGAGACATTAGACGCCAGAATGTTTTTTCTAGTCAAGGCAGCTTGCTATAAAGGTCACTCTTTTTACTAATGCCTCTATAACCTCACCTAACTGAAGTTAAATGCACAGTGAATAATATATTATTACGGTTTTCTTGAGCCCAGCCTGTATGTAGCTTGCGTGCTGACAAACTGATGTAATGTAATTTATGCTTGTAGACAGTCTTGTAAGATGGACAAGCATGGCAGATTACTGATACTCAGCCTGAAGTAATGCCAGTGGGCTGAAAGAACATAAGGACCTGGAAGGTAGATCTACTGCCTGTACTGCCTAAGTCTCTTTTTCATTATTCTTGACAAATTATCTGAAAGCCCTTTTGGATCCCTCCCTTCTTCAGAAGTCTATACAGAAATAGCATCCAAGAGACACATCCCATCCTCATTTATGACCAAATAAGTTTTTCCCTTTCCTCTTCGGTACAAATTTTTCCACTTACATGACCTGTTATTACCTCCAAATGCTGTAAAACACTATTGGAAAACAATGTTTAATTCTGTTAGTGCAGAGTGCAGTAGGTCTCTCCTTGCTGACACGTAGTAACACATGCATTTTGTGGACCATTCAGGCTGTGCAGGCTTAAGTCCAGAAAACCTTTTGACTTTAGGAGAGCTACATGATTGCTTTCTAAGGCATCCTTGATCCCCTTCTGTGAAATATCCTTGGCCTAAAAATTCTGAAGACACATTAACAGTGTCAGCATCAGTAACACTTTACCTTCTCTTGTTCCACTAATGGCTTTCCTCCATTTTTTTCTTAACATTTTAAAGACTTCTTTTATATTAAAAAGGACATAAAAAATACTTTACTCATTTGTCTGTTTGCAGTATTATGTTATAAGAAAACTAAGTACTCCAAATTAATAAAGGCCCTATTGTCACTTCTATGCACACAGATCATAATACGGTATGAGCATTAACACAGGACTCCATTGGATCTACATACAGGACCAGTACAGCTGATGTGATTCCACAAGAGCAAAAGGAATTAGTTATGACACAGACACCTGGGTCCTATTTTGAATATACAGGACAGGCTGTGTGGTCTACCATATTCAATCTTCAGATGTGCCAAAGATCTAGAGAGCTATCAGAAACCAGCAGTAGCTCAGCTGCTGTGCTACTGGGACTTCATGAACAACAGAACAGTTCAGCTGTGTTCTCTTGCACTCAGCAGGAACACAAAGCAGCATTTCAGCTAAAGGACTGCAACAAAATCCTTGAAGCACACATCATCTTCAGAAGCAGATCTCACAAGAATAGCCATATGGGGTAAACTCAGGGGTCTTTCAGCCCAGGAACAAGCGTTACCAACAGTGGCCATGAGCAGATGCCTAGAGAAGACCAAGAGCAGGTCAAAAGCAACAGGATGCTTCCCATGAGCACGCTCACCTAAGACAGATGCAACTTCTGCATTATTTAGTAAAACTCAGTGGATCTTTCATATATTTATCTAGACTACATGGACTTTTAATATATTTTATCTAGACTACACAGCAATCCACGTAAATTTTCAGCCTGATTCTCATTCTAGAAAAAATTTTTTTTTTTAGATAATGACCTACCTGCAATGGGAAGGCTAGAACAATTAGGGAATGTAAAGAGCTTTAAAATTATTGGATGACAGGGTTATAGATGCATAAAAATTCACTTCACATCCCCTCTTCTGACCCTACTAGTTGGTATTCACGTAACATGGCTCCATATCACATTTTATTTGCTTTATAAACTGAGTACCCTGGACAACAGCTTTCTGCAGAACACAGTGGAAATTAAGGTTATTAAAAACTCTTCTTTAAAAATAATATGTTTTAGAAGGGTAAAGTCAAATGCAACTGTAAGATACAGTCTCATAATTATCTCATAATTAGGTTAAAGACATTGTCCATTTGAGACCAACAAAGCACCAGCACTCCAAACTCAGAATATCATTAGACGAAGGAGGAAGAACAAAGAAGCATCAGTATTTGAAAGCTGAAAAGAAAAGAAACACCTGTGATATCTCTGTACTTCAACACAAATTTCAATCTATTCTACCAGACAGTATTCCCAATTTCTTACCTTCCTTGTGATTCTGAAGTAGGCTGTTAAGAGACTCATTAGCATCATTTTTAGAAGAACAATAGTTGTATAAGTAGCATAAGCCCGGAAGACGTCATTGTCAATTAACTGGGTCAATTTAGCCATTTCTCCACTTCTCACCGACAACCTTTAAAAAACATTAAAGTTAGATTAACATCATGGCAATCCAAAGTTCTGACAAGAACTTTTAGCATCACTGCAATGTCCGCACAATTTTGCTATGTGAAAAGTTTATTTTTCTTCAGTTTATTTTCACAATGGCATAATATAATACTTGAAGCTGAGAAATTACATTACCATTTAATATTCCACTTCCATTATACCCTCTTATTAAACTGTCAAAATATAAACCATCAAAATATTTAACATAATTGCAGAAACAAAACATACTCACAGAAATCAGCACACTTGTCTAACACAAGGAGTTAGACCACCTTTAGACCAATTTATTTGAACTAGTGAATTTCCCTAAGCAGTTACCAGGATAAAGAGTGTGATGACATACTAATTTTCCCCTTTAAACACTACATTATGTATAGTATTGGCTCCTTTTTTTTTTTTTCGTAAAATTACACAATTATAACTGCACTTCAGCTTTCAAACTAACCAGTACCTTTCCACCCAGCAATAACTTGTGATCAAACTGAGTTAAACACACATTTTTCTCCTTTGAGGCCTTGTTCTTAAAAATTGCTTTTAGCATGATTCACGGGCAAAGATTAAGTTGTAATGACAAAAAGCAGAGAACTATTTATGCTTCTATGATGGGAGGTTTAAGCTAACGAACTCTCTTTCCAATGAGACCATATCAAACCCACAATCCTACGGAGGCAGTACCTTTTATCAACACCATCAAGTTAAGAATGTGATGAGGACTGAATGCACATAAAACAAAAAGCACATCCCCTTGCACATTCAATTTGTGCTCTGCACCAAGTGCTTCAATCATGCACTTAGCGAACAGGAATCCATAAAACTAGTATGTCTTAGCTTTACTTCAGATCAAAATAAATGTATTTTTCATTATAGTTAACTTCACTACTTCCTATTTTGTTACTATTGTTGAAATGATATAAAAGTTAATATTAACTTGATTATAGCTCTAACAATCTCTCATCTTGCTTTCAGCACCGAGACACTGCCACCTATAGGAAGGGAAACTGGATGAGAGCAGTGGAAGACTACTGCTCTGAAGGCACATCCCTGGTGGGTTGGTGGGCAGGATGAAGGCAAGCAGCTGTTTGCCCAGGGAAAAAAACGGAGCCTTGCCTGGACCCGTCTGGCTGTGCTGGTGGGATTTTGCTCCCTCTTTTATCCTTTAACAGACAGCATTTGGGTCACCAGGCCAAGCACTGGGCCTAGGGATTATTAGTTCAGTACAACTTTCCTTCCTCTCACTTCACAGTACGTTTCTCAAGACAATCAGCAATTCAGCAAAGGTTTTTCTCAGCAGTTTCTACTGAACCTGCATAGTTCCACACAACGAAAAGAAAGTAGATCTGTGGCTCTGGAGTGTTTTTCCTTACTGGATTTTAAAGCCATGCTGAAAATGTACCCAAGAACTATGCAAAGCTCTGAGAAACTGCTCACCGGTGTGCCTGTGTGCTTCCCACATTTATCTATTTTCCCTGTTTGCGGGGTTGCCCTTGCCAAACTCTCATAAAGACCAGGCCCAGACTTCACCGCAAAAAAAGACCAACCAAAACTTTACCAAAGGATTCATAGTCCTAACACCAGCATACTAAACCCCACACACTCACGCAGCAGAGGGTTTAAAGGGATATGCTTTCTAAGACTACAAACAGCCCCATCTGCGAATGTAACACATCTCTGTGATGTGAACGCAAGTTGCAGGTCTGGTAAGCGCACAAGCCTCGACCCCATGTAACGGGTCTGAACAGGAAAACGGGTAAAGGGCAGGTCAGCGTCGGTGCCCTCGGCAGGAGCGCGGCCACGCTCCCATCACCGGCACGCCCGCCTCTGTCCCAGCGCCGGCAGACCGCAGCTGTACCCAGCACTGTGAGCACTGGGGCGGCCTTCTGTTTGCCCGTTAAACCGCCACATTTCAAAGTGCGTTCAAAGCGCACAAACTGCTGTTAATCACCCCACCGCAGCACGAGCAGGTCCTGCTCCCTCGCCCACACCCCTGCGCTTATCAGCGCGGCCCGCCCGGCGCTCAGGCTGCTGCTTTCACTTCGTTCTTCCTGGGGCGGGGGGGGTGTGGGGGCGGACGGACCAGCACGACCGGCAGGCCCCAGGCCCCAGCCCCGCGGGGAGCCCCGGGGTGCTGCCCCCGCCGACCGCCGCGGCCACCGGGCCACCTCCCAACACACCCGGCCACCCCCTGAGGAAAAGCTCTGCCGCCTTTTACGGAGTGGATCCGGCCCCGGCCCTACTACACCCGCAGGGGCCTTCAGGCCGGGGGGGCAGGCGGCTCTTCCGAGCCGCCATCGCGGAGCTACCACCCACCTCGCCCGCGTCCCCTGGGAGAGTGCGCACCAAGCTGCGAACCCCGCTCCTCCCGCTCGGCCACTGCACCTCCGCCCGCCCCGGGGCCCGGCCCGGCCCCGCCTCGCCTCGCCCCCTCCGGCGCGGAGGCGGGTCCCGGTCGGACCAGGAAGCCACCGGCGGCGACGCTGCGGGCTTGAGGGGAGGTGTTGCGGTGGGCAGACCACCGGTTCGCCCGCGGTGGCTCACCCAGGAGGGGCAGGGTATAGGCCCGGACTCCTGCAAACGTTACCTGGGAGGAAAAGAAGGAAAACCAGGGAAAACAAACAAGAAAACGCCGTTCTGACTGAACAGCCTTGGACTTTTGAGACAGGGAAACCAAAGACACTGACCCAGCCGGGCTTCGTTAGAGGCATGCCGCGTCCAGTGATTGCACGAAGTCCCAAGCAGGCTCAAATCTTACCGGAAAAAACTATGTGAAATACCTGAAGTCTCAGTACTTTGGGCCCCTACATTGTTATGGTGAACCTGATCTTTTACCAAAGGAAAAAAATGTAAAAATGCTTTCATTGCCAAGCCATGAGTTCTGTTCCCATCAGTATGTATCACGCTGCTTTGCAAAGCGTAACAGAAAATAAAGCCACTTCAGAGCTGGCCACGGACTTTTCCTAGCAGTGCACTAGGACGTGATGAAAGGAGGAAACCTGGTGTCCAGTCTTCCCACTGCTTCTTCAGAGAAAATTCCGCTATTCCCACAGCACTTCTTGTAACCAGAGCAATGCTTGTGACTAAGCAGCTCATGATAAACAAGACTAAGCAGATAGAGAGAAATGCACTCAGGTGTCCAGTAAAGATTTCAGAAATAATCCTAAAGATGTGTACAAAGTCAGAAAGGGATACAATTTTAAAAGCTGCATCATTATGGAAAAACTAGTATCATTCATTGATGTTACGTCTGTTTCATGTCATGGTACATACCTGTGTGTGCAGACCTTTGTGACTCTTCTTATTAATCATCAAACACAGCAAAATTCATTTGAGTAAGGGCTGTAGTACCAGAACTGTTTTTAAATGATGGTAGAACAACCTTTGTTCTCACTAATGACACAGCAAATGGTATCTCCACTAAAGTCAACAAAACAGCATGAGCATGGATCCATCCCAGGGAACGGATTTATTTTAAAAAATTGAAGCATTTCTGCAGCTCATAACTTACTTCAAAGAAGGAATTGTGTCTTCATAAATTTCTGTACAACACACAAAATATTTCCCAATCACATAGTGTAATTAGTGCTATTGCAATAAAACGATAATAATTTTCTGTTACCACCCTTTTTGGCATTCTAATCCTCATCCGAAGCCAGTTTAAAAAGGTAAACCTACTAAGTTAACATAGTTAAACTAAGCCTGCATTATTATACTTGAGAAGAAAAGCTGGTAATTGATTTATATGCAGTTCTCAGAACTAGACCTGCAAATACCAGAAAGCCAGGAGAAAGGCCATTTTCATTAGTCGTAGGTAGAATAGCAGAAATGCATCTAGAAATTCAACAAAAAAATGCAATTTCCTTTGTATTTCACATTCCTGTTTTACAAGATTTTGTAAATTTAGATTGATTTATGTGACCTTAAAAAAGGCTTCTGCATTTGGAAGGGCTTATATGTTCCCAGTCTTTGAATTTTGTTCTAGTTCTAAAAAAGGTACATAAAGGGAGGAGGACAAGAAGGGATGAAAAAGAGGAGGGAAGGAAGAAAGAAAAAAAGAAAAATAGAAAAAAGAAAAAATAGAGAAAAATAGAAAAAAGATAAAAATAAGAAGGAAAAAGAGAACAAGAGGAAGAGGAAGGGAAAGAAGGAAGAAAAGGAAAGGGAAAGGAAAGGAGAAAAAAATAAAAAAAAAGGAAAAAGGGGAAGAAAATAAAGGAAGTGAAAAGAGAAGAAAATATATATATTAAAAAACCAAACAAAAAAAAACAAAAGAAGATAAGAGAAAAAAGAGAAAAGGAGAAAAGATAAAACAAAAATAAAGAAAAAGGAAAGGCAGAAAGGAAAGAAAGGAAAGAAAGAAAGAAAGAAAGAAAGAAAAGAAAAATAAAAAATAGGCAGAAAGGGAAGAAAGGGAAAGAAAAAGAAAAACGAGAAGAGAAGCCAATACTACTTGCGGACCCTGAACAATTTAAGAGTGGGGAGGAGTCTAGGTAGAATGCAAAAGCAGGGCCATAGTCAGTAAAGCAGAAGTGAACTTGTGCTCAAGGTCTGTTTTCTTCTCAAAGTTCAGTAGCAGCATAAAGTGCCTGTACAACATTTGAAAACTGCTGTGATCTAAGTGAGGTTAGATACATAACTGTGGTGATAGTTGCTCCTTAGGGACACATTCTCACAGTCCTTACTCATGTGAATAGTCCCTTAGATGCTAATAGGATTATTCTTGTAAATCAGGGATGCCATATCAGCCCAATGCCCAGGGTTACAGTGATCATGAAGGGCTTGATTTTGCAAACCTCATTCATGTGAGCAACCCTTTTTCATGACAATTTTCCCATTGACTTGAAGAACTATCCATATAGCCAGAGAGAGTAAAATCAGGACAAAAATTTAGGGTCAGCATAAAAGTAGGAATACAAGAGTTTTTCATTTAACCTCCAGCAAGGAATAGATACTCCCCAAGAAGGCCAGATAAGTGCAATGATTCTCTTTTGACTGCAGGGAAGGCGAGTGAGAGGCATGTATTGATCAGCTTTGTTCCATCCTGTCTCCTTCTCTGGCTGCATTTTTTCACCATAATGAGAGTGGTAAAGAATAATATATTCTCACCACACCTGAAGCTGTTCACCACCCACTTGCTCATGTAAATTAGTTGTTTCTTAAATAGCTCTTCTGTAAAGTTGACAAATTGTGCCCCCTGCATTAAATAAACCAATGATTTACAGAGTAAAACAAATCATGAATGCTAAGATTCAGTACATGTTTTAACTTAAAATCTGAAATACTGTTTAAATGCCAAAAGGAAAGGGTTACAAAAATGTTTAGTATAATGGACCAGAGTCAGTTTTTCTGCTACTCCGTTAAAACCTACACCCGCTGGTTAGAAAGCACTTTCTCTGTATCAAATGTTGACACCTATGTAATTTCGCTGTGATTCACATGACTCTGCTTCAGAAGATCTCAAACTGCTGTCTGGTTTCTCTGGGGAATGGCTTCAAAAACAGCAAGAAAAGATCTTTCTTCAGTTAGAAACGCTTCCTGCTGGGTATAGCTTGGTGGAGGCTTGTCTGGTGTCAGTTGCCTTTTGGTTGAGCTTCTAACTCTGAAACAGCTGTGTCCATCCATCCGTCTCTTTTATTCATGCCACTGTTTGGAGGACAATGGTTCTCAGTATTGGAATTAGGGGGTTTTTTTAGAATTCCAGACGTTCACTTGTGAGACAGAAACAAAAGTATATGACTTAAGTGACTAGTCACAGTGAGTGGTGACTAACAAGCAATGAGAGAAGGTAAAAGGATACAACCTCCACAAAGCAGGAGAGTGGTCATGTCTGCTGATTGTCTGCTCAGTTATACATCAGTAATACATTATTCAAAAACCCCACAAAACTCATTTACTGGTCATTTAAATAGACAATGCATAACATTGTCCTCTAAAGTTTCTTATTGTCTTCCATCAAGTAGCGCCATTGTTACAAGGAACTGGGAGAGAGGGATCAAAAGTCTGGGTGTGGACAGATCATAAGGAATACTCCAGCACATGAAAAGTATCTGTAGACTGTTGCCCTGCATGGTTTGATGTCCCAGTTGAAGAACAACTCAGAAAAGGTTTGGTGGGCATATAGGCAAACCCTTTTGGTAGGACTGTATATAAGAACATCATAGACCATTTTTTGCTTTGATTCCTCCTTCACTGCGTATGAATACTGCAGCAACGGTCTCACTTCTGAAAATAAGTCTGCAGCACAGAACTGCCTTTGCAGCTGACAGTAATGTGTATGTGGTGAGGTATTTAAAGTTCTGTGCTGTACTGAAGGGAAAAGAGCATTAACCTTAGCTTTTGTGTTGCTATTTGATCCATACAATTATTTTGATTAGGAAAGCAAGATATTGTGTATCATTAAAGGCCATGAGAGAGTCAATATCATTATAATGCTCAGATGTGTCAGTAAAACCGATTTTGCAGACACCATGGTAAGTTACTTTTAATAAGTATTAATAGAAGAGTAGTAGGTTTTCTTGTTATTGTACTAGTGCTCTGTTTTAGAGGCACAAGAAATTTATAAAGCTGGAGACCAAACTGAAGGATATCTGCTACAGTGCCACTCCAAATGCACACAGAAGGCTTACAATCAGTTTGAGGGAGCTACCAAGGAGACAGAAATGATAAAAAGCATCTAACAAGAAGTCACCAAAGTCCTGGAAGTAAACAAGAAGTCACCAAAGTCCTGGAAGTAAACAAGCTTTACAGATATTAGAGATACCTGTAGACATACAGACCTGGTATGTCTATAGACAAATAGGTAAAGTTATAAAATTAACTTTTAAAGTGCTCCCAAATGATACTGTGAGGTTTTTATACTCGTGCAGATGTAGGTATTTATTATACAAGGCAGTGAAAGAGCTAGGCCCTGTGAATTGAAACAAACTCATTTTTCCATGAGGGTATTAAACTGACATACGATGGTTTGAAACTATAGTCACTAATAATCTTAACTGGATTCATATCACACTTGAATGTCAATAGGCTAAATTGTCTTGTCACTCATTCTCAGTCATGTAAAATTGGAGTTTTGTAACACTTTATTTGTATATGTGTTACTGATGGGGTGTGAACCCTGTTTAGCTAATAGAGCAGCTTCTGCCTTGGCAGCTTGGAGATGCTTATGAGAGCTGAAGGTGAGCAAGGAGGGGTGCACTCCTGCACAGGTGGTTATTTTTGAGGAGTAACCATCTGAAAGAAAGAACTTAGGTGTCACAAGTAAGCAAGATATTGATCAGTAATAATCACCTGTCCTGCCACTAGGCATGATCTATCTGGTGGTAGAACTGTGGGTGGGGTTCTGTAGAAGTACTGGATCAGAGGGTGTGGGGAGAAGAAACAGGCCCCTCAGCTTTTGGGTGTTGGTTGTCAGCCTGCAGGAACTGAAGGCTGGAGATTCCTGCCTTCAGCAATTCAGCTGGCTCCAGCTCACAGATTGAAAGAAGTTGTGTAATGAATGCAAAGTGAGTACATTCTGCTCAGTGAGGAAAGAGTGCCCAACGTGTGCTTGTCTGGGAGTTTGAGCTGTTCTTATCTAAGTAAGGGTTAAGAGGCAAACTGTGTAGTCAGTGTGAGCCAAACATCACTGTTTTAAAAAATCAATTATCTGCAATTATAGGTCCTACTCCGAAAGCACGTTTGAAGTGTGCACAGCCTTCCCAGGTAGCATGCCTGTTTTTATTAGCAGCTCCCCCTCATCCAGCAGTCTGTACTGAGCCAAGTTTAGAGTCAGCAGAATGACTTGGAACCAGCACATTTTATCCCCAACAGGCCAAACAACCACAATTAAACTGTATTACCATACATTACATTTTAAAGGGGTTCCTTTACTGCAGTATATAAAATGCTGTAAGGAGAGAAAGAGAAGGAAAGGAGAAGACAAACATTTCATGTTTGGTGGGTTAAAGTCCTCCCAGTGTAAGCCCATTGACTTCAGTTGGTTAGGGATGAATACAGGCAATTCAGTATTTAACAATCAGCAACTTTTGCTTAGTTGGCAAGAAAAGGAACAATTTAAGGTCCAGAGCCTTCCTAATGCTCTTTCTGTCTTCCTGAATCCTCAGTCAGTTGTGGTAGTGCTTTCCTAACAGGAACAACACTCTGCAGAGTTGGCTGCTGGGTATTTTCTGCTGTGGTGCGAGATTACTCCATGTGGTTTTATGGTGCAGCAGTAGACTTTAATAGTCACCTGAGACAATTATTCAGATACTGTATTGTGCAGTAAGATTGCTTTTGAACAGCTGCAGAAATACTTAGCAGAGACATGCTCCCTAAAGCCCTGGATGGGAAATAAAAACAAACAAACCGCAGCAGCAAGACAAGAGTCGGTGTCTTATTCGTCTTTTAGCTTGTAAAAAAAGGAGTTAATTGGGACAGGGACCATTTTTCATTTAGTCGTCCATATAACACCCAGTAATAATAGGCTACAAATTCATATTCAGCTACTGCTCAAACACAAATCCTCTTTAGGCAGAGTTGTGACCCCAGCATATGGTGCTTTGCTAGGCAATTCCCGTTAAAAAGATAAAGAGGTGGTAAGATAGGGGTGCAATTATTCTCTTCAGTAGTGATTATGTTCTTTGGTGCTATCTCATTTACAAAGGACATCACAAAATCATGCATTCCTCTGGTAGAAACGAGCAATTTTATTTCTCATAGCTTCAACCTTGCCATTCTGATGAGTAATATGCCTTAACAAAAATACCTTTTTTTCCCACCCTAAACCATGATAACCGGTGTTTCTCTGTTGCACTCTGTTACAACTAATTAATTTCCCTGCCATTGCAATTGTAACCAGAGCTGGTGAAAACTTTTGGTGAATATAACACATTGTGGTTTAGCCTGATGCTCTATGTTGCTTTAAGTCTCACTATACAGTGTGATATTCCGCTGCACTGTCTATTTAGCTTGAATAAAGAGTGCCTAGAAACACATAAAATTTTATGGAATCTCCTAATAGCTATCTGGTCATCAAATCTTGCCTCCAACTCTGCACTCAGGAGGATCTTGCAGTATAGCAGAGGGAGAGAAGCACTCTTGCTTAGTTTGGTCTCTGAGAAGGATCCCTGCTTCTTTTTTTCTACATATGGGCAGTTGGCGGGGGCTCAGTAGGCTCTGCTAACCCAATGCTCCACTGTATCATGACAACTTTTCTCTCAAGACACAGTTTGAACATTTCCTCAGCGTTTTCTCCCAGGATGATTCTGCGGGAAAAGTTAATCTGGGAAAATGTTTTGTACTAAAAACAGTGCATGATATGTTGGGAATTTAGTGGCTGAAAGACTGCTTGTTCACTTTTTACTTGTGTGTGCTTCAGTGAAGTTGCTCTTGATTTATAGCTGGATAAGCAAAATCAGAATCGGACCCTTGCTGCTCATTTCTGTGGGAGCAGGACTGGGCCTTACGTGCTCTTGTGCTCATTATACACCTCAATATCAAGTCTCACAGCTTTGATTCATAGAGTTCTCTTTAATTTGGTACATGCAAGCTTCCAGACAAGATCACATAGCAGCAGGGTAGCAATCCTCAGGAGAGCATTTCAGTTTGAGAAATTCATGAAGAAGGTGACTTTGCTTCTTACTTTCAATGACACTTGTGGAATAGGAAAGAGAAGAAGTGAACGAAATAGAATTTCCATCCTGTTTCAAAATGTATGCTCTACTATACAGCAGATGACAAATAGCATCCTCAATAAGATAGTTCTCGTAGCTGTGCAAGTTTTTGTTGGGTTGTTGTTTTTTACCTGCTGTAATCGGTCTTTTCACATTTAGAACAATTTTTTCGCACCTGTGTGCACTGCACGTGGGAGCTCTGAAGTACTCCCCTGTGCCCCTCTGCAGAGAAGGTATCCACAGGCCTTGCCTGGGGTGAAGGTAAGCAGGAAGGACAGAGCCTGTTTCTGACATGCATCAGTGAAAGACCTTGAATTCACCCCTTTCCTCTCCCCTATCTCCAGCACTCTGACCAAGAATGTTGATGGTATAGATCTAGGGCAGGTCACTTCCTCGTGGAACTAAACCAGGTTTTTTCCTGCTGCTTTTCTGAGCCATGAAAAATCCTGTGTGACTGCTTACATGGGGAGGGTTGCAAAGCAATAACTTTGCCTTCCTTCAGCAGGAATGAGCCACTCTCTACTGGCTAAGGCATTTTACTATATATTTGGGTATATTGAAGCTGAGGGAAAAATACATCCTTGACAGTAGCTATAGTGAATCATCGATATATGTATATGTATAAAATGACTGTAGGAGCTCTGCAGCAAGACAGGATGTGAAAGTGTTCCTAAAAGAAAAATAATCAACTTTCCACTTTGAGGGCGGCAGGATTTTGTCCCTTTCCATGGAAGAATGGCTTCACAGCCAGGTAGCTACACCAAGAGTACTGGGAACTGAGCTCTTCATACTCTTCACTCCATCCTAAATTCCACACATGTATATTTCAAAAGGGCAATGTTGGCCTCTAATGATAGCATGACCTGTCTTTGTACAAGAAAAATTACTTTCTTTTGAAGCTGAGTAGGGGATTTTGGTGGGATTACAAGTGGACGAGAGTTGGAGAAATGTGATTGACTGTATCCTAAGAAAAGAACCAAGCAAAAGAACCTGATACACATCCTCCTTCTAGTCCATGTCATATTGCCCTGGCAAAAGTGTCCCAGAGTATGCAGATCATGACCTAAACTTTTAGCTCTAGTGAAGTAAAGAAGCTACAAGAAGCTACAAACTGGGGATCTGTATATATTGTGAGGGAGCGTGGAACAAAAAAAAGTGCAATGAATTGTAGAGCCCCATGTTCTTAATGCTATTGGAAGGTGTCATAGAATCATAGAATCATAGAATGGTTTGGGTTGGAAGGGACCTTAAAGATCATCTACTTCCAACCCCCCTGCCATGGGCAGGGACACCCTCCACTAGACCAGGTTGCTCAAAGCCTCATCCAGCCTGGCCTTTAACACCTCCAGGGATGGGGCATCCACAACATCCCTGGGCAACCTGTTCCAGTGTCTCACCACCCTCATAGTGAAAAATTTCTTCCTAATGTCTAGTCTAAATTTACCCTCTTTTAGCTTATACCCATTACCCCTTGTTCTCCCACTGCACTCCCTGATAAAGAGTGCCTCCCCATCTCTCCTGTAGGCCCCCTTCAGGTACTGGAAGGCTGCTATTAAGTCTCCTCGGAGCCTTCTCTTCTCCAGGCTGAACAACCCCAACTCTTTCAGCCTGTCCTCATAGGGGAGGTGCTCCAGCCCTCTGATTAATTTTGTGGCTCTCCTCTGGACTCTCTCCAACAGGTCCATGTCTTTTTTATGTTGGGGGCCCCACATCTGAACACAGTACTCCAGGTGGGGTCTCACGAGAGCAGAGTAGAGGGGGAGAATCACCTCCCTTGACCTGCTGCTAATGCTTCTCTTGATGCAGCCCAGCACACGGTTGGCTTTCTGGGCTGCAAGCGCACACTGCCGGCTCATGTTGAGCTTCTCATCCACCAATACCCCCAAGTCCTTCTCCTCAGAGCTGCTCTCTATCCATTCTCTGCCCAGCCTGTATTTGTGCTTGGGATTGCCTCGACCCACGTGCAGGACCTTGCACTTGGCCTTGTTAAATTTCATGAGGTTTGCATGGGCCCACCTCTCCAGCCTGTCAAGGTCCCTCTGGATGGCATCCCTTCCCTCCAGCGTGTCCACCACACCACACAGCTTGGTGTCATCAGCAAACTTGCTGAGGGTGCACTCCATCCCACTGTCCATGTCTCCAACAAAGATGTTAAACAACACTGGTCCCAGTACTGACCCCTGTGGAACACCACTTGTCACTGGTCTCCACTTGGACATTGAGCCATTGACCACCACTCTTTGAGTGCGGCCATCTAGCCAGTTCCTTATCCAGCGAGTGGTCCTTCTGTCAAATCCATGTCCCTCCAACTTAGAGACAAGGATGTCATGTGGGACTGTGTCAAAAATGTGTCCTTTAGACGGAATTTGCCTTCCAAAAATCCTGGGGTTAGAATGGGTCAGATAAGGGTTGGAATGTATGTTAAGAGAAGGGAAAATTTAGTAATGTTGCTTCACTATTTCTAGGGAGATTGCATGACTGCTATCACATAAGCCATATTTACATGGATATATACTTGAGCACTGCAGTCCAATAGAGACCCAGATACTAATGCATCCTGATTTCAGAATTAGTTCATTTATTTTGGTGGGTTTTCATTCCATCCTCACTGCTTCCTTTAAAAGGGTTGTTTATTTTGTGATGTGTTTGATTTCAGTGCCTCAAGATTCTGTACATTTGTGCACTCGCACTGTTGTGTTTGTGGGAGTATGCTGGAAAATGGTGCTTTTACTAACAAAAAAAAAGTCATATGTGTGCAGATCCAATAATTTACTGCCTTGTCCAAGAAATTAATTTATTTCTGTTTCATCATCAAATGATCTCACTGACAAATGTCAAAAAGTTATTCAATAGCAGTCATATTCATAATTTTTACATATTTTCTTCCTGAAACTTCATAGCCCATTTGAGCTCAGAGAAATGATCTAGGAAACAGATCTCCAACATAAATTTTCCAAGACTTCTTTAACCTTTTAAAGGGACAGCTACAGATTTTTAATTGATTATTTGGAATGAGACCTTTTCACAGACTAGCTAAATCACTTAAGACCCACGCACACTAGCTATATTTAGAGGCGAGGAGGTGGCAGAGTAATTCTTAAAGTGCTCTGTTTCTAATAACCCAGGTGAGTGACAGTCTGTGAGTGCTGCCTCTTTTAAAACAAACATGACTCACTTGCCAGGCGGCAAGCATGTGCAGGTTAGAAATTGTATTGAATTGTCCACATTTAAGAAACAATGAAATACAGCCATAATCATAAACATCTAATTTAATAATTTCAGGGTAGTATGAGAGGGTAGAGACGCTAATGGCTTGGCACCTATAACAGCAAAATGCAGGAAGGCTGTGTAAAATCTGTAGGGGGGGTGTTTAAGGTGAGTCTGGAGTAAACAAGGCAATATTTTCATCCCACAGCACAACCTGATACTTTCAGAAAGTAGAGATGTAACTGGAATATCAGGCATTGTTATGAATTCTGAATAAACCACATCTTTACAAGAACAAGATTATCTTGTGTCCAAATTAAAGGCAAAATGTAAGTGGCCTTCTACATGCATTGATATTTAATTCTCATTGAAACGGACTCCCGCACATACGGCTTTCTCACACATTTCTTGTCTCAAGCAATTGCTAGCACCCATGAATGATCTTTCTCTCTCTTGGAGACCATACATGGTGAAATGAAGCCATGTCCTTAGAAACTGCCAGGAGGGTGCAAGGGAGGAATGAGTACCACCCCAGCCTTTTCACATCTCTGACCAAAGCTAGAAATAACAGCAAAACAGGGACAAGCTGGTTTCCCTGTGGGAGAAGAATCCTGCTGTCTTCTTGAAAGATGCTTTGTGTCACTTGTTCTCCTGGGGACAATGGGCCCAAGGGATTCTTATTTTGTGTCCTAAGCTTGTCACTGACCTCAGCACCCAGCTACATCACACTGTTTTCTGTGAGATTACACAATGCAAGTTCATCTCCGGGAATCTAAGACAGTATTGCCAGGAACTCCCACTGATGCAACAGCTTTCTTTCATCACAAGCGGTGAAGTTAAAAGCACACTTCAGTCTTAACTTCAATAGCAGTGCTCAGCCAGGCTCTGCAATAGCTGCATCTTTGTTCCAGCAGGTTTTCATTAAGGAAGTTAATGGCTGCATGAAAAATTAAGACAGTTCTAACTACTTAAAGTAGTTTCTTAGAAATTAGATATGAGCCTTCTTCCCCCAAATCATTGCCTCTTTTTTAATAGTTGCCGTGTTTTATTTTCAAGAATTTGCATTCAGTGAGTCTGAAGTGACATTTTTGTGTAGTTTGCTAGTTAGCGCAAGACTTGTAACAACACTGAAAACAAGTTGGGTCGAAGACACATTGCAGAGGCTTTCATTCAGAATTTCCTCACCTCTTTGCTTCCTTTACAGCAAACACAATACTGATTTTGTATTTGCCTCCCAGTTCTGTTTCTCAGCATTGAACCCAACAACAGGTGAGAGCTAGGCGTGATACCCGCTTAACAGCAAGTGCACACCCAACTCCATTACTGCTAATGGAAACTCCTCATGTTAAAAAGTCAGGTAAATGTTACTTAGTAGTTTTGCATCAGACTAGGAATCTGTGCATTTTAAATCATCTTCATGGGGACTTGAAGGAGCCTGACAGCCCTGGAAAACAAAGACCCAGAACCATGTAGGAAGGGGTTGGGAATGAAAGCTGTGTAGCATCCTCCCACCTATCTGCAAATGTGACTTCAACTCTCACCCACTTTACTGGATGGTATCTCATGTAATCCTTTGTCTTTTTAAGATTTACATGTGTAAATAACTGTATAATACTTATAAATAGTCTCTTCCATCAATGTCAATAGGCTGCCAAACTGAAACTATCAGAGTGTACTAGGTATATGTTTCATCTTGTTTCTGGGGGTGTTGTACGAGCTAAGATCAGCTTAATAAAAGTATGAGAAGACTGAGAATTAGTAATAACTCCAATGTGTAGTGCTTTATGCAATATTTCTTTTACTGGCAGTGTTTCATCCAAATTATTGCCTAACATTCAGATTCTGTTCTACTTTCAGAAGTTCCTTTATTGCCACACCACTACGGTTAACTGTTTATTTGCAGCTACCCAAATTGAACTCCTCATTGTCTTTCTCAGTTTGGGCTGGTCAGTTTACAGTTGCTAAATAGCTGAAGTATAAAATTTAACATATTTTCCAAACATTTGCTCTTCAAAATTAATAATTCTGTATATTATTTTCATTGTCAGCATAAATATCCAGTCCCTTTTTGTATCTTGTCAAGTTCTTGGCTTCCAAGATAAGTTAATTTCAAAGTTCAATTATGAATTGAATTTGTCTTCTGATTCAGTATTATGAGACAGTGAAAAAATAAGCTTCCTATATCTTACTTACTGATACACGCTTTCAAGATTATCCATTTTATAAAGACAGTCTTATTATCCTTCTTTAAATAAGAGACAAGAATTTCAGGGATAGATGCGGTGATTAGCAGATGAATCATGCTTACATTTCAAGTTATTATTCTCAGTCTTTTTTTCTTCCTTAATATTTTCTACGATCACTACGAACTTCCAAGAAAGGCTTTACATCTACTGCCTATGACCCCTCACTTTACCTGCTACACTGAACCCTTCAAGCCACACTGGCTCCAAAGTCCAATAGAAACGGTGGAAGATTCCTATTGATTGCAGAAAGCCTGTAATCAGGTCATGGTGAAGTGCTGTGTTAAAGGGACAGTTCTCTTTCTTTTTTTTTTTTTTCCCTCTTCTAACTCAGCCTGGGAAGATTTGTCGCTGTTTCCAGACTGCTTCAGTCTCTCTGCCCAGGATTTAGTTTTATTAATATACATAGAAAAAGCATAATACACAAGGTGACCTTTTCTCCTAAAGTGGGGATTCTTTCAATGCCTGTTTATTCCCTTTAAATTTCTACTTACTAGGCTGTTGCCCTGAGTTGTAGCTTCTGTTTCCTATAAGAACTAACTTGCTTCACTTGTTTGCCCCCACCATCCAGGACTTCTCTCCTGAAATCATATCCCATGTAAGTCATTAGTCTAATCAGCCTGACTCATGAGGAAGCTGATAAATCAACAGTAATCTACACCCCTGCCTCTCTTCAAGTGCCAGTCTATGTGAAAGGGCTTTGGAGTTCATGCCGTTCTGTGTAATGAGCTCTGCCCTGGGAGCAAGGAGAAAATGCAGCTTGATAGCTGATGAATGCTTGAGACTCTTTCTCCTTCTGAACAGGACTGTGATTTTCCTGCATTTCAGTAAAATATGTATAAGCTAATTTAGTCAGTGTGTTGGTGATGTTTGAATGTGGATGCTTGACCACTAAAAACTGAACTGGCAAGCTACATGGTCCTTTCTCCTTAAAGTCACTTAAGAGAAGGGGAAATGATTATCTAGAGTGAGCTGTCAACCTTTATGCCAGCTTTCCTCCTGATGTGATTTATAAAACAGCTAAGATAACCTCTGGGGGGGAGCTTTGCAATGGAAATAGCAAGTGATTCTTATTCTAATGAACATAACACTGTCACAAGTTTAAAGTTCAAATCTGAGGTACGAAGGTTTGGGGGAAAAAAAGAGCCCGTAAAATAAGAATGTGACAGCGTATGTATTCCTTGCCTGCACAGTGTATGAAATGAGAGAAATAGGCAAACTTTATTTTTCTAATGAGGTTTAAAATATTTTTCAGTGTTTATTAAACAGAAGGTCCTCAATACTGCTTGGTTTTTTCTTGCTTTTTTTTTTTTTTTTTTTTTTTTTTTTTTTTTTTTTTTTTTTTTTTTTTTTTTTTTTTTTTTTTTTTTTTTTTTTTTTTTTTTTTTATTTTTTTTTATTTTTATGTTTTTTATTTTTTTTTTTTTTTTTTTTTTTTTTTTTTTTTTTTTTTTTTTTTTTTTCTTCACACTCTTCCCAACTGAGATGAGGCATTTTTCTCAGAGCAAGTTGTGTGCCCTTTGGTCCTTCAGCATTGCAAAATGATACTGTCACAACTGGCACTCATTAAATAAGCCTTTGTTGGTAGCTGCAGCCAACAGGCAGAAGGATGAATGGACTGTAGGAATTTAAACTCCTGATGAAGGCTTGTCCTGACCAGCATTTAGAAACACCAAATGGGGATTTCTTGGAGAACTTGGAGAACTTATTTCTCCCCATTCTGTAAAAAAAAAAAAAAAAAAAAAAAAAAAAAAAAAAAAAAAAAAAAAAAAAAAAAAAAAAAAAAAAAGAAAGAAAAAAAAGAAAGGAAAAGAAATAATTCCATTAATAGGTATCTGAGAGCTTTCGTTGATATCTAGCTTACATCAAAACTGCTTTAAAAATAAAACCAGACCCTTTTCTAGAAACTGTTTCATAAAAAAAAAAAAGATAAATTAGAAAGTTTATAAATCAACAGCAGGTTAACCTGCCCCTGAATTTACCCAGCACATTTCTTATGATGAGAGCTGTATGAATGCAATTTAGATAGTCAGTGAACCATAGTATCTGCGGGTTTGCTGAGGCTGATAGCTTTTCACTTTCTGGTCAGTATCTTTCTGTCTCAAGGCTAGAGTTGCACTAGATCCTTGCTATCAGCTGAAGTAGAAAGAGTCAGCTGAGTAGAAAAGGACAGTGAGCTAAAACTGTAACAAAGCTGTAAAAACACTTAGCAGCAATTTTGCTTTTTAGCCTCACTTTCTGAAGGTCTATGTCACTTTGAAGCCTTTTATTAGTAGGAAACTCACATATTGTACTAGCTTCTGGGTGCGCTGACCGGTTGGATGTGGTGTGGTGGTGTCTCATGGGGTTCAAGAATTCAATGGCCCAGTCATCCCCATCCAGGTACAGAAGGGGACAATGTGCATGTGGCAAACTCACAGAATCACAGAATCACAGAATCACAGAATGTTAGGGATTGGAAGGGACCTCGAAAGATCATCTAGTCCAATCCCCCTGCCGGAGCAGGAACACCTAGATCAGATCGCACAGGAACTCCTGCCCAATGGAAGCATGGAGCTTTTCAGCGGGACATCAGTCAAATGCTTATGACCTAGAAGCAATATCAGATGTATCAGAAATCCTGCTGGTTTGATGCAGTTTGAGTTGTACAGAAGGTGTTCACAGCTAGTAAGAATATATACCACTGCCATGGACTTGCTTGCTTTGGAGTCCTGCTATGCTGAAGTTCCATAACTAGCAGCAATATTAATTTTATCCCACTTATTTCTCCTTCTCGCCCGTATGCTGTTGTACTTACAAATAATTTCTGAATAGCCTGTAGTAGCTAAGTGTAGAGCTAATTATGTTCTCTGATGTGGCATGTGAATACAGCTCACTTTATTGTGTTGTGAAAAACAGAATATAGTCTAACCTATTTTCAAAAAAACAAAAACATGCTTGGGCAGTATTTTCATAAAGGTTTATCTGCCTAAGTAGCTAACTGGTAGGATAGACGATAGATGAAAAAAAAAGGTTGGATCTCCAGGAAACCCCAACAGCGTCTTTGAATTTTTGAGAAAAGGGAAAACAAATGGATCCTATTGCACTCCAGCTGTGGTAGACACACAAATGGTAGACACAGGTTCATATTTACTCTGGCAGCCTGGCAGCATATGGGACCTGCCAGACATGCAGGTAACAGCAGCCAGGTGACAAGTACCCTGTCCCTCAGTGGCACAAAATGCACACTGAGTGGGGACAATGTAGCTCAATATTTATTTCCACAGTAATGTCTCTTGAGATATGATCAGCACAGGTTTGGATTAGGGAATACAAAATCTCAGCGTCACAGCTTGTTGAAAAATCAGGAAAACACTGGAAATTCTTTCTCATTTTTTTCCAGCAAAGTTTGGATTTCCACAGGGGAAATAAAATCAGTAATTCCTGATAACTTAGTATTACAAAACTTTAAAGGTAATAAAAATAAGCAGCCTCTCTGTTTTCCTTTATCAGGGAAAAATACGCAGCCTCTGTTTTTCCTTAGCTTCCTGTCTGAAGCCTTGTTGTGTCTCTTACTGGCATGGAAGGATGTTAAATGCAGTATTTTGCCACCATCATGGGATGATTTATCTATGGAATATAATTTTTTATGCAATTGTTATACCTCAAGTGATAAATAAGGCCTTGTCTGTGCTCCAAAACTGTGCCACTTTAAATATACTACCGTAGTTAAAGTAATACAACCTATTGGTTGTTGTTACAGCCATGTAAAACAGCATTCAGTCATGGAGTCGTCCCTGTATAGCGAGGGGAGCATATCTGTGATGATTTTCTGTGGCACTGCACACACAGTTTTTATTTGTGGTACTATAACAGCTAAAAGAAAAAAGGCAACTGAAATGTTATACTGGGAAAGGCCTTAAGTGCAGATAAAGCCCAAATCAGAAAGGTTATGAGCAGCTTCAGGTACAAACCATATTTTCTTGTGGCCAAGAATAAAGGTAACACATTATGGGTTGTATTAAATATCATTAATGATGACAAGAGTGTGGCAAAAACATTTTCCTGAGGCAGGAAAATATAGTATTTCTGGTAGTAGTACCAACAGCCTTCCCATTGAGCACAGAAGAATTTATCAGGATCCAACTTTTGTGCAGAATCAGACCATTTAGTGTCTGCTAACAATCACAAGTCACAGTGTCACCACGTTTACAGAGCTGCTCCTGAGAACTGAATTCAAGTCTGTGCCATTGTAAAAAATTGCTAAATACCTTGCAATACTTGCAGTACAGTATCTGGTTTCTGATTTCAAATAGGCAATGAAAAATAATTCTTGCCAAGGGTTTCTGATAAGGATTCCAGCTGGGTAAGGCTTATTTTAATGCCTGCTTTTGGAAAAATCAGATTCACTTAGATTAGTTGCTTTTTTGCAAGATAAGCAATTTAGAGAACATCTGCCTGGAAAACCTCTGTGGGTTAAGGACAGAAGTTATTCTCCCGACAAGCAGATATCAACATAATGCTCAGTACCAGTAACAGAAAGGCTTTAAACAGTGTGCCCCACACATCAAGCCCATGATCTGATTGTCACACTGGTGGATATTTTGAAAAGGCTTTTTTTCTTTTCTTCACCTCCCTTGTTAAATTTGGAATGGCTTTGATTTCATCCTTATGTAAGTAGAGTCCTTATTTAGGACCTTAGTTTCTCTGATCTTATTTAGGATCTTCATTTCTATATTTGTCCTTGCTGTTGATTTGCAAGGGAGCCACAAATTCTCTGTATCATAATTGACCCATCTCTGATGTGGCAAATAACATTCCCTGCCTATCTGACAGAAACGTGCCAGACTTAATTAGCAACAGACAATGTTTTTGAAAATGACTAGTTAGAGACATCCTGTGAAAATGGAGGCTCTTGAAGACTATCAGGTTGAGCCTTTGGATATGTTCACACTTAAAAATTAACAAATATGTTGTTGAAAAACAGTTGGGGCTCTGATAAGATGCATGTTAGCACACTACTACATAGCATAGCGAACACATTAATAGCTGCCTTCATACACACGTTCTGAAACCTAACTCTCTTATTCAGTGCCAAAGACTTCAAACCCTACCTACTCTTGGTTGATATATTCCATTTTCTCTCACAGAAGGGCAAACTGTGCTAGACCTACTGAGGGTTACCTGCAAAATCCAGAGGTGAAACACACTATGGACGATAAGAAGGATGTTGTAAAACTTAAGATGCAAACTTAGAGCTGCTCAGGATTTCACAACTCCATGAAAGCATGCTTGAGTGACTGCCAGAATCTCTCACTGTGAAAAATATGTATCATGATTTCATCACCAAACTGGAAGCAGCAGCCGCTTGCAAAGCACACACAAGTGCTATACAGCTGTTTTCATGATGGATCTCTTGCTTGCTGACCTAATTTCAACTGGTGTCAACTCAACACAACACTGTAAACTTCTTTGGATGATTAGAAAACATTCCTCTGAAGTATGTGAACAAACATGAGCTGCAAGCACTATGTATGAGATTATTTTACAAATGTAACATCTCTGCAGTGGGACTATGTAACTGTGATATTTTTTCTTTTGTCAGCTGCCTGAATATTAACAGTTAGTTGCAAGCATAATAAACATCTCCCTGTCATTTTTTTCAGCAGGAAGCATGATTCTTTTCTCTTGGAAGGAGCCAGACCAAATGATGTGCTCTATCAACCATAAGTAAATGTAAGAACTGATCTGAATTCAGTGTTTATTTTGATGTAGTGATGTAATCTGGGAGACATGAACTCATTGCAGGTCTTCCATGAAATGTGAACTTGAAATTATAGAAAGGCACTGGAAAGAAAAGTGCTTTCTTCATCCCTTGAAACACTTGCCAAGCATGCCAAAATGTGTGTCTGTATTTAGTAACTATATATTAATCTGAAATTTGAGTTTTATATGCCCTGGAAGGATTGCTGGGTTTGTAGCGCCTGCATCTTCAGAAGATTCCCTTTGCATAAAGCATACTCCATCCTCTCCTCGGTCCTAGGCATGTGCCAAACTGCAGACAGCAGCTACATCGGTTTTTGCTCATTTTAGTGCTTCTAGCCATCAGAAGCTGCTGGGGCTCTGGGCGCTGGGACATGGAGGAGGAAAGCTCCGTTTTCCAACTGTCCTAGCTAGTCTGCAGTGTGGAGATAGTTTAAAAAAGTGAAATAATTCCATTTCATAGTATTAATTCAGTATTTCAAAACTGTATTTGTGGTAGTTTTGGAAGAAGATCCCAACATTTTTGAATTCTTATTGATGGAAACATCCATGCTGGTGTGTTCCAGCTGTTCCGAAGTCCAACTGTTGGCCTGAGGATCCCAGCCCTGCCAGATGACTAAAGAGATGTAGGCTGTTGAGCATCTGTCACTCCTGACCTGAAGGCAGTCCAGGCAGCAGGCTGCCGTGGAAGAGGCAGACAGCAAAGCAGGCAAGGCTTGCTTGAGTCTGGCCTGATAAACTTAAATCTGCAGAATTTTTTCTAATCTGGACCCATGTAATGTAATTGTTTAATTTTTTAAAAACTGGCATATTCTAAGAAAAATAAGTTCTCACCTGCTTCAGTTTTTTACATCTTTCTTTACCTTTCCATCCCCCTCGAAGGCAGCAATACTGTAGAAAGGGAGAATGAAGAAAAAGGTAGTGATAACAAAGAGGAGCCTGAGAACAGCTGAAGAGGAATAATGATACGGAAATCTTAGTTTCTGCTGCTCTCTGCAGAGGATTAGCAAAAGTGTGCAGGAATAGAAAAAAGTAAATAAAGGTCAAGCTAAATTGGAGATCAGTAAAAATAGCAGCAGGACAGACGAATGGAAAGGATGGGCTGGAAATTATAGCAAAAGAAAAAAATGTGGAGACTGGAAAGAAAAGGTGAAAGCCAACCTGATTTCCTTAACTTAGAACTTGAGGTTAGTAATAGTCTGTAACCTTACCTCTCTACTTCATCTACTCTACTCTTTCCACACTCTGCAACAGGTAAATCTGAGTTTTACAGAAACTCTCATGGCAATTATCCCCAGAGTAAATCTATCTTGTGCTTTGTGATTATTAACAAATTTTATTTTTTTAATTAAAGACAATTCATAATCCAGGAGAAAAAAAAAAACTGAACAGATTTGCACAGGTCATCCAAAGTTTAACACTATTTTTAAAGTACTTGTCTTAAAGTCTTACTGTCCTCTCAGGTATTTTTGTGGCAGTTTTTTGGGGAAAGGGGACTGGAGGGTATAGGAGACAGAGAGATATTGTGTCAGACAAAACTAAATACAATCTTTACTAAAACTCTGCAAGGTGCTGAGATATTTGTTCCTTTTACATGCCTGCAGATTGATTTCTTGGGACACTTCCAGACTTTTTTCTGTTACAGCCTGACGTCTTCCCTCCAGAATTGATGCCCACTGTTACACATGGAGAAAGGCAAGCATTTTGGTGATATGGCTGTATCACTGTCAGACAGTGTAGCCCATGTGGTCCCCTTGTGCATCACTTGGCAGGAAGGCTTCTCCTTCACTGTTCCAGCTTGGCCAGAGAAGCTGGGTGAGGAAATTAGGGTGTCCCTTTGTTTTTCTTTTCCTGTCAGATCTTGGTGTGATAACCAAAACCTGGTTGGCATTCCTCCACCTTCATCTCTTCTGCCACAAATGCAATTACTTGATGTACGTCTCGCTAAGAGATTTCATATCTAAGATCTTCAAAAAGTATGTCAAGGAGAAAGCAATAGGGAAGAAAGCTGTGAAACTCAATGTGGTTTTAGGTCAATGTGTAGTATGAATGTGACAAAACTTTAGTGATGTACAAACTCTTATGTATCTAATTGTAAAATGTGAGCACCTAATACCAAATTTATTTCATTATTATTCCCTGTCTTTCTGTTTGAGTTTAGCCTTTCTTCCTGTAACAGTATCAATTATTTTTCAGTAGTGTCTTGCATCCCATCCTTTCTCATCTCTTTTTCATTACTACCCTTTTCTCTGATAAATCATCAAAGATATTTTTGTTCTTTTACCCATTGTGGCAGAGTCTGTAAACACAATCTTACAAAGAGAATTTCTAAGTGTAAGCGTTTGTGATGCATTTGCACTAAAAGCTTTGAATTGCTATCTTTGATAAAGCTATTTGGTCTGATTATATTGTTTTGGAATCGTACATTCAAGCGTACCTCTCTGAAAAAAATGAATTTTTCAAAATGTGGTATATTGCTTGTCTCAAAATGGAGGAGAATTATTTTTAAATACTGCAAAATCCATGTAAGCAATTGTATTTCTATCCCAAAATTCACACACCAGCAGTTAAGATTGAAATTTAAAGCCCAGCATTTAAAAAAAAACTCCTAATCTTGAAGATGTATCAAATACAAACAAAGTTAATAATAATTATTCTTGTTTTCATTCTCTTAAATTGCTTCTATGCTTTGAAGACTGCACAGACAGATGTCGCAGGCAGTTCTTGTGTTGAACATGACACGCATTCCACGCCGAGCACTGAATAGTGGGTGTAACAGCCATTGATGGTTGGAGTGTATTTTTTAAGCAGGAATTAAAAACAATATTTCCAAATACAATTTCAGATCTCATAGACTGGTAGGTGGGAATAACTATACTTTTGGAAATTCATTTATATCTTTAAATTGCCATAAATAGTCAGGAAAAAGTGTATTCACATCATTAGATAGCAGAGGCCTGTAAGTCCAGCCAGCTATAAAGCTACATGATGTCTTGATCTCAGCATTTGACGCACGGGCAAACCTTCCCTTCATAAACATTTGCAGCTGAAGACATCACTACCCTGGGACAGACATCACAGCACCCACCAATTCCATCAGTGGAAAGGAATATGAGATCCTTCTTTAATCTGTTTCAAGTCTAAATCAGTCATGTTAAACAGTAACTGAAGTTGAAAAAGTTAATCCAGTATGTTTAAGTTGAACTTAATTATCAGGGTTTTTTTCACCTGCTGTGTTGAATGTCAAGACATCCAGAGAAATTAAATATAGATGCCATGCACACTTACAAAATATGTTTCCTTCCTTACTTTCACACATCATCAGTGCAAGCCATTGAACACTCTCCAAGTTTCATAATGTCTATTGATTTTCAAAAGCACCTTCCTGCTGGAGCTGAGCACCCTCTCCTGAGAGTGTCAGTAGGCCCTTAAAATCGTGTTTCTGCAATAATGATTCCTTAGCCATGTTCTCAACATTTTATTTTTTTTTTGTAGCAACGTACTTATTTCACTCTCCACTAAGTTGGTATCTGGTGTCCCTCTCCTTTTTCTGTGTGTTAATGGTTTTAAAAGAAGGACCTGAGCTGCTTTTAATAAAAAAGCATGTTTTGCTAGAAATGATAGCCAAATCACTGTAACACGTAACAGACACTGATCTGTCTTGTCTCCAGTAGTAAATCAGCAGCATAGATGCTGCCTTATCATATTTAAAGACAATGCAGGGTGCTTTAGTATAAGCTATGCAGTGGTTTAATATAGTTTTTTTATTCCAACTAATGAATGAAAGTCAGAGAGAAAATGAGAGAATCCAAATTTTCCTTCTCTCTTTGCCTACATACAATGTACTTAATGTCTCCATTGTACCTCTTTGAAGGGACTGTAGGAAGAAAGTACGAGATGGATTCAGTGACAGTATTTTGGTACAGCATTAGTGAAACTCATAAGCAATCAGCTGAGGAGTTTGGTTGTGTTGAAAACTGAGGTATCGGTGCCAGAAGATTGGTGTCTGAGTACATCCCATGCCTTTCTTTAGGCACCAGCCCGCCATAGCTTTTGTGGATGGATGAGAAGACGAGGTGCTGAGCACTTCTGAAAAGGCAAGCCATTCTCTCACTGAGACTCATATCTGGACCAAGGATTCTGCCCTTTACTGAGGTTCCTGTGTGCTACTGGACTAACATTTGGTGGTTGTAAAAATCCTAGAGGTAGATATGGTGAGAGCTAAGCCTCTGTGCAGCCCCTTTCTCAGACTCTGGTATGAGGGTACTGGGAAAAGGAACAAGGAAGAGAAGATTAAGAGTTTATGGCCCGTACCACTGACTGAAAATTATATACTCTCCCAAGCACCAGCTGACTTCCTTGGAAACTAAATAAAGCCATTTATGCGACCTACTGCTGCACACAGACTGTGCTTTCAGAAGCCATATATGGAATTCCCCAGAATTATTACTAAAATATTGACTGGTTGTCATCTGCATTTGAAAGTCAGAGTTCAGTAGAGCTGATTGGAACAAAACATGTACATGTATGTCTGCAGACCAGTATGCTTCAAAAAGACACATGATGAGGGTGGCATTTAATCACTTTTATGGTCTCACTGTGCCCTACAGGGAGAAGACAAGCAGAAAGAAGGCTGATTATTAGGATGCATATATGTCTACATCTAAACACATGGAAGTAACATGATACAATCTTCCTCAGCAAGCAGGGAAATTCCTAATGACCTGCCTATTTCAAATTAGGGATGAGCCACATTCCCAGGGGTTTTAGATCTAAAATTATTTTCCAGATTCATTTTTCTTTGCAAAGGTTTCAAAAGCTTGGAGAAACAAACAAACAAACAAAATCCAAACAAAAAAACCCACCACCACCAACAACAACAAAAAAGAGCCTAACCTGGATTGTATTGTCCATAGTATCCTAAGACACCTCTGCTTTATTACTTCCACAACTGAAAGTACAATGGCAGCTACATGTTTACCCTTCCTTTCGCTGGATTATATCCTAGCAGTAGCATTTTGTACTCTCATAGCTTGCTAATGCAGTGTGCTGGGACACCAGTCAAAGGTCGTTACAGTAATTAAATGCAGATGACATAGAGGCCCTAGTATAGTTGTGTGCCAGAGAAAAAAAGAAGCAACATGTGGCTTCTCACTTTAGGAGTAGCATGTGGCTTCCACATTAAATGTCAAACTTAAGAGAAAGCTTAAAGAAATGTCTGCACTTGGGACATCACATCAGGATCCAAACTTGCCCAGACCTGTTCAGACTCACGGTTTCAGTTGAGATCCATATCTAGAAGAAACTTTTAGCAAAAAAATTTGTGTTTGGATCATGCTTGGTACCAGATTTCAACCTGCCTGTCTTTACTGCAAGAATAAGAGCCAATTTTGAAACAGTTCTTCTGCACATAGCCACAGATTAGGAGTATAACTTCAGTTTCACTCATTTTAAGCAAATTGATGACAGTAGAGGACATGGTATCCAGTAGTCCAGACATCCTCTCATCAGTGCCGAGCAGAGTGAAAGTATCACTTCCCTTGACCTGCTGGCAATGCTGACACCTTTCATAAAGACTGAAAACTCCATTAAAAATCAATTTTATTGAGAAAATATTGACCATTACAAGCAGAAGGGTTTTCAATTCTGCCAGTTTCTCCCTCAATCAAGCCACACAAGGTACTGTAGACAGGATCTGTAGTAACTCTCAGTCTTCAGCTTGTGGACATCCAAGTTTGCAGCTGAATAAATAAAGTTTTCTTATGCTCTTTCCTGGACCAGTTTACAAGGCAGAAACATGCACAAACAGATGAGGGAAATAAAAAAGGTTTCAAGACAGCTATCTGAAACTTCCTGTTATCAACTTTTATGTGATCATCTGTTTATAAGAATTTTATATGGTCAGATGCTCTGGATTTCATGTGATCATTGATCTATCCCATGAAAATTAGTGAGATTCCAAATACTATGTTCTGTAAAAAACTGGAAGCTTTATTTATTTTCCCTTTGTATCTCTGCTGGCTCTAGCATTCATCTTTCATTTTCTACAATTCTTCTACATCCAGTGTGCCAAACTGTGCTTCTCTCAGTGCATTCTCACTCCTGTCTGTTAAGGAGTATCTATTTTGTAGACATAATTAGCTATTCATTGACACAGAGCCTTGAATTTGCCTCTCCCCAAATTCCAGGAGAGCAGCCCTAATCTCTAGGTTACAAAGTCAGCTTCCCTACAGCTCATAAAGCTTTACACAATGTGTTACAGCTCCAGCAGGAGAGATTAAGAGACTACCTGGGCAGTGGTTGCAAAGCTCTTCAGTGGGGTGGGAGATCTACTGTCAGTCCCCTGTTCTGATGAATATTTGCTACTAAAAAAAAATGCTGACATGTTTTATTGGCTTCTCTGAAACTGGTTTCGTTTCAGGGATATATTTAGAGCAGAAACTCTGCCATCACATAGTACTTATATATGTATTTTAGAATACTAACTGCAGTCTACTAAATGGACTTGAATATAAATTAACTCTCACTATGGGAGAATAGTTGAAATCATCTTGGATGTCCAGATAACGTTGTCTCAACTATGAACCCTGCTTTAGAATCTCATTTCAGTCTGTACCTAAAAATCTATGTGTCAAAAGAAAATATCCTGAGTGCAATCTACAAACTATGACATGACACAAAAAAGACATCTTTTTATATGATAGAGCTACTTCTAATTTTCCCATTAGACCGAATGACATAATAAAGAATATCTGCCAACAACATGATATAAAACATTACCATGCATCATGAAAAATAATTGCAATTCAATTACTACTGTATTATAAAACTGTCTGCTAGGTACAATAAGACAAAAGCCTTAGAACATATGAAAAACTGCTTAGCATAGATAATTATATATGTTTGAACAAAATCCCCGAAATAAAACATGTGTGGTTTGAAGGAACAGGGTAATCATGCCAAAATAATTCTCATTTATAGCATGGGTTTGAGGATCAGCAATTTTAAAACCATCTTCCTGAAAAAAAAATTTATAAAAGTAAATTAGCAAATCTTTCTCACTCATAGAAGGCGTACCCAGCAATTGGGAAAGAAAAGTTTGTTTGTTTGTTTGTTTTTCCTCTATCATCTTCTTGCTTAGATTCTGCTTTTGCAAAGTATTTACTGTTGCTGCTCAGAATCACAGAATGGTTGAGGTTGGAAGGCAGCTATGGCAATTGTCTTGTCCACCCCACCCACTCAAAACAGGGTCACCTACAGCAGGTTGCTCAGCACTGTGTCCCATCGGGTTTTAGTATCTCCAAGGATGGAGACTCCACAACCTTTCTGGGCAACATCTCTGGTTTTTCACAACCCCAGAAGTTTTTACTTGTGTTTAAATAGAGTTCCCTGTGTTTCAGTTTGCACCCATTGCCTCTTTTCCTGTAACTGGGCAGCTCTTGAAAGAACCTGGCTCCATCCTCTTTGCACTCTCCCTTCAGGTATTTATATATACTAGTAAGATCCCCCTGAGCCTTCTTCTCTCCAGACTGAACAGTCCCAGCTCTCTCAGCCTCTGCTTATATGGCAGATGCTTCAGTCCCCTCATCATCTTCATGGCCCTTCACCGGACCGTTTTTAGTATGTCCATGTCATGTACTTTCTTGTACTTGCACTTGCTTAAGTATTGTGGAAAAAAGTGTGGAAGTTTTGCTTCCTGTCGGTTCTGTGTTTTAGCCACACTCCTTGCTTGAATATGAGAAAGAGAGAGGAAAAAAAATACACTGGCTACAGCGGTCTTTTGTAGTACAAGCAGAGAAAAGATTTTTGCAGAAGAGGTCCTTTCTGCACTCTCCACCAGGACCTCTTCCTCATTCCTGAGAAAGGGATTTGATTCTCTTTCCTGGTATGTTACCTTTTGGCAGAATGAAGAAGAAAATGGCTTTCCCGCATAATTTTTAATTATGACTACACAAGGAAAAATAAACAAATACACTTCTTAAAATACAGCTTTTCCCTAAATTAGAAGTCTTAACACTGGTTTTGCACTTTCACAGACAAAAGTTGCCATTGAACAAAATAGGCATTACATCTGTCCTCCAGGAAGGCAGAAGTGGGCTAAGATTCCTCGTTGCATTTGGCTAAAGTGTGGAAGGTTTTGCAAGAGTACTTACCAAAGGGAGAATAACATTGTTCAAACACAGTGTGGTACCATAGTCCCAGAACCTCCCAGAAAATTTATTATATAATCAGTAATTTTAACAGCTGGTTATTTCATAGATGCTATTTTTCAGCCTTCAAAGTATACTTTTATAACATTCAATAAATCTTTATAAAATATAAACCAACTTTGAGTAGATTTGCTAATCTAACATTTCACAAACAACCTTTCTCAACCACCCCATGACTACATTTCAGTTTCTTATTTGACTTTTTGCGTGATTCACAGAGCACTTGGGTTTTGTGTGTATTTGTTCTTCTAGTATTGAGTCAGACAAATATTAGTCAGCATTTTTGCTGATGCTGATGAAGGTTTTCAGAAGCATCAGATACAATTTCAAATACTGTGAACTCCAAAAGAAGCACTATCATATTCTGTCCCAGTTCTGATTCAAAGCTATCTGCATAGACACCAGAGTATGCTGAGACTTCAGTGACAGGCAGTGCAGAAATCACTGAAATGGTTCTCTGAGGTAACATTTTAAATAGAATTGGTTTCATTATTCACCTGTGAAGTAGGGTATAGGACTTTGGAAATAAGGCATTGTCTGAAGTGTCACCTAAAGATGAAATAAAGGGACAAAAAAGAACATTAAAAGTTGACACAAAAAGACAAAGAAAGTTCACACTGGAAATTAAATCTATTTATTGAAAATGAACTTTTGCTTTTCCTGTTCTACAATTAAACTCTGTCCTCACAGCTAATTTGAAGTTCTGTGAAACACATTCATGAGTGGCAGGTCATCTCCAACCTGTACAAGACCACAGCTTCTAGTACTGATTTTTATACCTCAAAAGACTGATAATTTGCATTTGTTGATTTTCCCCCTACTATAGATGTACCGGCAGGGAAGGAAAAAAAAGAGAGAAGGCTATACCTAATATCAGAGTGCCTGACCCTTTCTCTGAGGCCAGACATTGCCCTAGACAAAAGCAGGCATGAGCAGTACCTGCAGAAAGCAGTGGTTAGCTGCCCTTGCTGAAGGGCATCCTGCAGGAACCAAACTTGGCCTGGTAACTGCTATTATGTATTAAACTGAGCATTTTTCATGCACATAAAAGAAACAAATTAAAATGGTGATTTTGAAAAGCATGAAGTCCAGTCTTAGTTTACCGCACCTCTTTTTTCTGTCACTAACCTTGTAACTCTTCTAATTAGTCAGCTGGGGCTGTAGCAAGACACTTGGTGACAGAAGCATTCCTCCAAAATTGTCATTGCAGCATTTTCCTGCTTCCTCCCTTTCTCTTAGCCAGCTCTGAGCTCTGCTTCTTTACTGTGGCTGCCTGCTCAACCGACCACCTTGGACCTGTGTTTACACCATCAGGCAGCAAACCCCAGGCATGTTTGCCGCTGTTTGGCAATGCTCTCACACAAAGCTTTTGCTCTGCCTTTCTTCTGACTTTGAAATTGCAGTCCTGGGGTCAGTGGTCAGTGAGACAGCTTCTCAGCCCGTGCAAGTTATTGGGAATCCTGGTGTTAACTAGCAAGACTTGACACATGTAATTTAGTATTTACAGTGTCAAAACTGTTGTGTTGCATTGTTAGTCTTGAGCATGTCAATTATGTTTCTGCCCCTGATATTTAGCAGGAGCCACAGCTGCTGCTATGATGAAGGGTAACACCTCTCACATGTTCTAAAGATTATGAGTAAAGCTGAAGTAAATTTACTAAAACATTAGAGAGTCTGACCCTTCTAGAATATAAGCAGAGGTCCAGAGACACTACTACTTTTTAGCCAGAAGAACTGTTGTGCTGGACACTGAAGTTCTGCCTCTTCAATTTCAATAAACTACTGTCATAATAAAAACACTGACAACTGTCACTTGTCAGAGAAAATTAGGAGAAAATTTCAGTTCCAACCTGTTCAATTTAATTTGTGTACCCAATGCTAGGTTCCAGCATGAGTAGAAGTAACCTTCTACCTTGGGTGATAGGCCACCAAATAGCAACACTTTTATTACTGGCCAGACCTCTAGTGAGCCAACACTGCCACATGAGAGCATGTATTTTTATAAACCTCTCTCCAAGATTGGACTGTCCCATTTTGAGAGCTATCGTTTAAAGATTTGTTTAAAAAATACACAAACTACTGGCAGGCAGAGGTACTGTCAGAAGGGTTGGATCTTGAAATAGGAGTTACTTGGTGCAGCTGGTTTCTAGCTGCTTCTGTATGTATAAAGTTCTCTATATGTTAATACAAATAATACAGTTTTTCATCAGGCATTGTGCAGTTCTACTATCTTTTGTGTTAAGAATAAGCCAAGTGAATGCCAGGTGATTCAACTNAAAAAGAACATTAAAAGTTGACACAAAAAGACAAAGAAAGTTCACACTGGAAATTAAATCTATTTATTGAAAATGAACTTTTGCTTTTCCTGTTCTACAATTAAACTCTGTCCTCACAGCTAATTTGAAGTTCTGTGAAACACATTCATGAGTGGCAGGTCATCTCCAACCTGTACAAGACCACAGCTTCTAGTACTGATTTTTATACCTCAAAAGACTGATAATTTGCATTTGTTGATTTTCCCCCTACTATAGATGTACCGGCAGGGAAGGAAAAAAAAGAGAGAAGGCTATACCTAATATCAGAGTGCCTGACCCTTTCTCTGAGGCCAGACATTGCCCTAGACAAAAGCAGGCATGAGCAGTANTAGTTTACCGCACCTCTTTTTTCTGTCACTAACCTTGTAACTCTTCTAATTAGTCAGCTGGGGCTGTAGCAAGACACTTGGTGACAGAAGCATTCCTCCAAAATTGTCATTGCAGCATTTTCCTGCTTCCTCCCTTTCTCTTAGCCAGCTCTGAGCTCTGCTTCTTTACTGTGGCTGCCTGCTCAACCGACCACCTTGGACCTGTGTTTACACCATCAGGCAGCAAACCCCAGGCATGTTTGCCGCTGTTTGGCAATGCTCTCACACAAAGCTTTTGCTCTGCCTTTCTTCTGACTTTGAAATTGCAGTCCTGGGGTCAGTGGTCAGTGAGACAGCTTCTCAGCCCGTGCAAGTTATTGGGAATCCTGGTGTTAACTAGCAAGACTTGACACATGTAATTTAGTATTTACAGTGTCAAAACTGTTGTGTTGCATTGTTAGTCTTGAGCATGTCAATTATGTTTCTGCCCCTGATATTTAGCAGGAGCCACAGCTGCTGCTATGATGAAGGGTAACACCTCTCACATGTTCTAAAGATTATGAGTAAAGCTGAAGTAAATTTACTAAAACATTAGAGAGTCTGACCCTTCTAGAATATAAGCAGAGGTCCAGAGACACTACTACTTTTTAGCCAGAAGAACTGTTGTGCTGGACACTGAAGTTCTGCCTCTTCAATTTCAATAAACTACTGTCATAATAAAAACACTGACAACTGTCACTTGTCAGAGAAAATTAGGAGAAAATTTCAGTTCCAACCTGTTCAATTTAATTTGTGTACCCAATGCTAGGTTCCAGCATGAGTAGAAGTAACCTT
Organism: Syrrhaptes paradoxus; assembly: GCA_013400615.1. Lineage (NCBI taxonomy): Eukaryota > Metazoa > Chordata > Aves > Pterocliformes > Pteroclidae > Syrrhaptes > Syrrhaptes paradoxus. The sequence goes on from VZTO01026642.1 coordinate 38,801, forward strand.
CTACCTTGGGTGATAGGCCACCAAATAGCAACACTTTTATTACTGGCCAGACCTCTAGTGAGCCAACACTGCCACATGAGAGCATGTATTTTTATAAACCTCTCTCCAAGATTGGACTGTCCCATTTTGAGAGCTATCGTTTAAAGATTTGTTTAAAAAATACACAAACTACTGGCAGGCAGAGGTACTGTCAGAAGGGTTGGATCTTGAAATAGGAGTTACTTGGTGCAGCTGGTTTCTAGCTGCTTCTGTATGTATAAAGTTCTCTATATGTTAATACAAATAATACAGTTTTTCATCAGGCATTGTGCAGTTCTACTATCTTTTGTGTTAAGAATAAGCCAAGTGAATGCCAGGTGATTCAACTAGAATTCAACTAAAAGCACATCGAGTAATTAGATAGACCACTTATAATTGCAGCAAAAGTGATTAAAATAAGTCAATAAAGATCATATTGTTATATGAAGTTGTATATTCTTTTAACATAGAACATGTTAACTCAGGTACTGATGATGATCTGTGACTATTATAACCACCACACCCATATTAGTCACATGCAAAGGCAATTCAAAACTAACAATGAAAATCACCTACCTCCTTCTTTCTGTGGCATTTATAAGGCTCAGTCAATTATTCCTTTTCCCCAACTTGTAACCCAAAATTAGGTTAAAAGAAGCCACATGAGGACTAAGATACAGTTCTCACAGTTAGTAACCCTGCTGTCTCTACTGGTTCCTATGATATGTTTCACTTTGAATTGCTAGCACCCATGAGAACAGGTAAACTTCCCACTCTTTAAAGACAAATAATTTGTAGGCAAACAGACTATTTTACATGGAAGTGTCTAGAGGAGCAAAAGTGTATTCTGATGTTTTCTATCTAATTGAAAAATGCAGTTGTGTTTCCTTAAAAGAAAAAAAAAAAAGATACTTTTCTTCATGATCAGTTAGATAAAAGTAGTTTCATGCAACAGAAAATATGTATGCCTTTTAGTTAGAATACTCTTGTCTGTCTTGTTTTGATTTGGGATTGGCTTCATTAGGCTTTGATAGAGAAGCTAAACTGAGTTATAAGTGATTTCTAGTTTGGATTTCATTTGTCCAAATGAAGATCATTTTAGTTATCATAGATCAGAAGACAGAAATAGTTCTTGGCATACTACAAGTCACAGCTGTTTTCATCCTCAGCTGGATGTCTCGGAAAAAGACACTATCAGTTCTTCTCTGTCTGAGCTTGGCTTTAGACTCATACTACATTTAAAAAATATATATTTCAGAATTATTTTAGGAAGTAATTGCTACTTAGAATTAAGCTTCAGAGCTTCTAGGCTTTGTGGTTGAATCAAAGTTGCTTTTTCTTTGTGGGGGGGAAGTGATCTTGGAATCTATCATTATACTGGTTATATACTGCTGTGCATCTGTTTTGGAATGTAGGAGTTCTCATGTACTAAATAGATCTGAAGAGGTAAAATTTGAGTAGTTATATGGACAGATGGAAACAAACAGCAGAGCCTATGTCTCTAAAAATGCCACCAGAGGCATTGAGAGCTCTACTTAGAGAAGCAGACCTGATTCACCACTGCCTTGTAATGCTAGTATACATTCATGTTTGTGCAAAATAAATGCAGAATGCATCTCATTTGTAGTTGAGAGTATCTTGAACAGGTGTTAATGATCTTAATGAGCTCCACAAAATGGAGAAACTGATCTGGTAAATCAGCAAACTTCTCTGTGGATGAGGTAGCAAAAGCATTATAAAACACTCTAAGTTTGGTTCTTCCCAATTTCCTTTCAGTCTTGTAATTTCTTTGGTTGATATGAAAGAACACATCATCTGTGCCACTGCCTATCAAAATGCAGTGCAGCTATGGTGCAATATCTGGCTAGAGAAACAATTCTGGTTTAGGTTGCTTTTGAATTGTTTTTGTTTGGTTTTTTTTCTTTGCTAATACATTTAACTTACTTTCTTTTAAAATGTGATTTTCTGACTTAAATGTAGTAGCATTACTTATCTTTATAAATAACTTTGTCTGAATTTCAACCAAAAATAACAAGAAATGTTATAATTATTAGATATTGTTATACCTTAAAAAAATCCTTCTCTTTATCTTTACTTGCAGTTTTTCACTTGTTGTCTAATTAAAATATTAGGTTATTTTAACCAAATTATTTTATTGATCTATTATTTGAGTTCTGCTGAAAATGTTAGCTTTCATGTGTATTTAAACCTTTAGCATACAGATAAAGTTGCACATACAGTATTGGATTCACATAATTTAATAGGTAATATAATTCTGGGAAAAAATCTTGTTCATCTCCAAATGGACTAATTAAATAAACTGATTGCTTTCCTGATTGTTGCTAAATTCAAAAGGTGAAATGTTGATATAGCTCATTGATATTTGTGGGGTTTTTTTTATATATACTCTTTGATCCTATATGTAATATCACAAAAGTGACAGGTGCCCTAAGAAATTGTAGTAGTGAAGTGTAGAATTCAAAGTGAGAGCCTTACCAGTTTGCTAATTACAGCAGAGGAGAACAGAAGTATACCTGTAACCTAAGCTGCTCTTTTCAGTCATACTCAAAAAAAGGCAAGTATGCCTGGTACAGACAGAAGAGATATGCAAGAGAAGCAACTTTTGAACTGCACAGCTGAAAAGGAACAAAAACTGTTACCTGGGAGAAGCAACCGTGCTGGAAACCTGTCTCAATCTGAGAAGAAACTCCAAGAGGCTATTTGTGTGCTGTTGGTGGAGCTGTGTGAGAGATTCACATTCTTTGGTATCGTCTGCAACATGATCCTCTTCTGCACTGTCAAACTTGGCTATCGCAACTACCAGGCAGCTATTGTCAACATGTGCTTTGTAGGCACCTCCATGTTGACACCAGTACTGGTTGGCTGGCTTGCCGAATGCCTTGTGGGAAGGATCAAGCTTGTGTGCATCTGCATGTTTCTACACTTCCTAGGTAGGTGACTCCCTGGTGACTCTTTTATGTTTTAGTAGTTCTGTTGCAGAAGTACATTATTGAGCATTGTGTTTGAAATATAACAACTTTCTCCAACCTTGTGGCCACATTCTCTAACAGTTTATTACTTAGTTTCTCCTCTACAAAATGCACGTGTAGTATTTTTGTGAGGCAGTACTTTGAACAAGACTAAGGACTATTTGCCTGTGTATCTTGTGGATAGTTGGTGCACAAATTTGACTTCTCTAAAGTGGCTTAGCTATTCAGAACATGGATGCTCAACTCTTAAAACTGGTCCCTTTAACAAGCATCTAAGGTAATTAGTGTTTGGGGCAAATGTGAGGCTTTAGTTGGTGGGAATTTGAGAGAGAGTTGGGAAACTGTTTCCCAGCTGTCGGCAGTAAGATTTTATTGTATGTAAAGGTCTATAACTCTTGTATTTGGCCAAGAGGGAAAGATGTATTTAAGCACGTACCAGATTAATCAAACTTTAAGTAGAGAGGCTGTATCTTAATGCTTGTATTGAGAGCCTGCTTTCTGTTCCCACATTCTGGATCTTCCCCATGTGTTGTTCTAGAGATCTTTTACATAAAAGCACTATTCAAACTAAGTGTGACTGTTCTGTAGAAATTAGTGGATCTCACAGCTGGTGGTTATTCTGTTAGCTTTAACCAAGTTGATAGAAATGCTTTCTACTTGTGCCAGTTGCTGAGCATAAGCAAAACTGGTTTCTGTAATAGCCAGCCACGTTGTTATTTAGACATGCGACAAAGTAAGGAAAAAATCACAGTTCTTCCTGAAATGTTCTTGAGCTGATTGCAAAACCAGTGTGCAAGCAGCCTGGAAAAATGCTTGCTATTATGTTCCACTGTTTCTCCTATGGGCTTCTGGTTTGGAATTTCCTTCTGCCACTTGTTCTTTTAGTGCATATCTTAAAGTAGGAGTCTGGTGACACAAACAGAATGTGGTGTATTCTGGTTAAAACAATACCTGAACTTTTTTTTTTTTGAGATAGATCATTAAACTTTCCTGATGTCTTAGGGTTTGATGCATAATCATAGTCTTAGTCATGGCTAATGTTGGTGTTGTAATACGTCAGTATGTTTTGAGTTTAGTCTCCAATTACAACTTGGAGAGTCTGTAGCTGATTAAATCTCAAAGACTTGCTTTGAAGATTAGAGGTGGTAAATGCAGTTCATGGCAGTACCTCTGTAGGCAAAGTTTCTGAAAATCATGTATTTTCCATGAAGCTGCAAAAGAAAAAAGAAAATTTTCCACAAAAGTTTTAAGAATTTGTTTGTTAAGTTATTATTCCCATTACACTTCTGGGGTTTAAAGAACATGCAAAAAAAAGCAACACTCCACGATGGATTGTGGTGGTTTTTTCGGTTGATTGATGGTTCATCAGGTGAAATTACATGTTTTGGCTGGTGCCCTCTAGCAAGTGGAGAGCTACTGCCCTCTAGACACAGGCAAGGGGGAAGACCAGTGAGAGGAGCTACATTTCTAGATAGTGAGCTGTTGGGTTGATGTAAGAACCTGAAACTTAAAAACACTATATATAGTGACATCCAGAAAGGTTCTGCTTCTCTACAGAATTAAGACTCTCTCTCTTTGCACTCTTCTGTTGTGTATCTTTGATTTTTTTCATCTGTCTTTTCAACATAACTGCTTAAAAAATGTCTTATTCATCAGTCTGACTCTAATCCATTTCAAATGACAATTTTCTTTCCCATTCCAGGCACAGCACTATTACCCGTTGTGGCATTCCCCTTTGAAGATATTTACATTGACGAACGGCACATTCTTCATACACTAACCAAAAGGGAGCAGAAAATAGTATTCTACTTTGCACTACTCACAGCTAGCCTGGGAATAGGAGGCATAAGAGCTATAGTTTGTCCATTAAGTGCATACAACCTTGAGGACTGTGGACCGAAGGAACTTCTTTCTTTCTTCAACTGGTTGGTAACTTAATGTCAGCTAAATATCTGTTGGGGATGATAGCAGTGAATTTCAAGGCAATGCTCTAACTTAGAAGGCAGATTCTATAGATGGTGGGTTTCATGTTTTGTTTTAACTGCAAAACATTTAGATTTTGGGACAGTTTCCAAGAATTTCTGTAAAAACTTTTCCGAAATTTTTCCTTTTGCCAGAAACAGTAGGTGATGATCTGTTTTGGCCTCCTATAGAAATCTTCAGTCAGAATTGTGATAAACTGATTTGCCCAAATGCTCAAAGACTTCGCAATCTAGTTGCTGTTAGAACAACATATCCTGTTTGGTTTTCTACCTTTGACGTGGCCATCCGTTTAGGATAATTTGTTGTTACTCCCTAACTAGCAGTGGCAAAATTCAATGATTATATTAAAATTTGCATCAGAGTAAATTTTTAGCAATGACAGGCAGCAGTAGTAGAGTGTATTGGAACTAGGGATTGCTAGTAGTGTTTAACTCCTAAGCTGAGTGGTAGAGATCTGCTGTATTGTTTCAGCTCCATTGCTGCGAAGTTTTGGCATCAGATAAACCACTTGATGTTTGTGCTTTGATTTGAATATTTTAAATTCAAGAAAGTTTTGAGGAAAAATTGCTCCTAAAATGGTCCTTAAAATTATTTTTTTTCATAGTAACTATTTCTCTCAGTGTATCAGAGAGGTTGGTTTTGATTATGATTGCTTTTACTGCTTCTGTAACACTATACAGAGTGCTACATACAGTCACCTGTACTTTCTGGTTAAACTGTGGAGTAAGGATCAAAGAAGTTGCAGTGGGAACCTCCAGATTCCTGCTTGAAGGCAGGGTGAAATAAATCCTAAACTGTCCTCTTTCTCTCATTTCCCTATACATACACAGTTATTAAAATAAAAACTGAACATATTTGCATAATAACAATGCAATGCTGAAGAATCAATGAAGATCTTAGTGAATCAGATTTCTCCTCCTTTGGGGATAGATTTCCTGGCTATTTTTTTTTCCTCCAATTATGTTAATATCAAAGAGTTTTGAATTAAATCCAAACTTCAGTGAATAAGGAAGCTTTACCAAAGGTGGATGAGACTGTTTAGTCCCTTAGAGCAGATTCTGCCTCCTTGACCTGCCCATAGGAGAGAAGAAAAAAAAAATCCTTCCTTTTTACTCTATTCTGAGTTTTAATCCTTAATTAGCAACATCATTTTGATTAAATAAGACTCTGGGGGATTAAGACTGGAGAGCAATCAGTTGTTCTGAAAGATAGCTCTGGAGAGTTTATTGTACTCTAGTCTTAGCCATTCAGAATTGTGTTTAATCAAAGTGACATTTCTCAGTGTTGATTACAAAGGAGATATAGTATGAATAAAAAGTTCCTTGGGGGAATCCAAATGGGTCAGTTTTTGGAACTTTGGAAATATCAAGAAGGCACATGTACAATTAAAAAAAAGAAAATCAATAATTTTTGCATTGACATCCAAGGAGGGGCTGTTTGATTGCAATCTCAAGATCTAAAAAAATGGGAGTTTCATACTTAGCATTCTTAATCCTGTTAAAACCTCTCCGAATATAATCACTTTTTCTTGGTAGGCTGTTTTCTCTCAGTAGATGCTTGTCGCAGGATTGAATTTTAAAATGAAATGAGATGGTTGCACTCTTGGTGAGTTTGAGTCTGTGTTCTTAGCCAAGTTCTATTTAAACAATCAGAATTACTGGGTTAATGACTGGGTTAAAAGACCCTGTAATTACCTGTTGTCTAATTCAATCCTTGAAGATTGCTTTGCACATCTAGGGCCTGGTTCTGACTCGTAGTATGAACTGTGACTCTGACCTTCTAAATAAATAGAGTATACTAATACTAAGTGAAGAAAGGACTTGGATTCTGCCGGACTAAATTTCCCTAAGGACTTCTGCTTTTCTAAGGTTAAGGTTGTGGACTGGTACTATTTTTGCAGCAGGAGAAGCAAGTTCTGTCTATGGGAGCAGAGAATTGGAGCAAAGGGTACAATCCAGACTAGGGGTGAATGTTACCAGTGTTGTGCCTTGTCTTACTGATCTATTGTAAAAAAAAAAAAAAAGTGTGTGTGGGGGGGGAAGGCAGACAACAGGCTACCAGTAGTATTTCTGTTCTGTCCTTCCTTCTCTTCTAAATCATTTTTCTTTCTATATACTGCAGATCAGTTTCTGCTGCTATCCTGAACACACTTTACCTTGACTTTTTAAAATGTTTTCTACCCCTTTGCTTTGGTTTTTGTTTTTAGTTCCATCCCCCCCACCCCTTGTCTTTGCAGAGAGTTCNCTTAGTGAATCAGATTTCTCCTCCTTTGGGGATAGATTTCCTGGCTATTTTTTTTTCCTCCAATTATGTTAATATCAAAGAGTTTTGAATTAAATCCAAACTTCAGTGAATAAGGAAGCTTTACCAAAGGTGGATGAGACTGTTTAGTCCCTTAGAGCAGATTCTGCCTCCTTGACCTGCCCATAGGAGAGAAGAAAAAAAAAATCCTTCCTTTTTACTCTATTCTGAGTTTTAATCCTTAATTAGCAACATCATTTTGATTAAATAAGACTCTGGGGGATTAAGACTGGAGAGCAATCAGTTGTTCTGAAAGATAGCTCTGGAGAGTTTATTGTACTCTAGTCTTAGCCATTCAGAATTGTGTTTAATCAAAGTGACATTTCTCAGTGTTGATTACAAAGGAGATATAGTATGAATAAAAAGTTCCTTGGGGGAATCCAAATGGGTCAGTTTTTGGAACTTTGGAAATATCAAGAAGGCACATGTACAATTAAAAAAAAGAAAATCAATAATTTTTGCATTGACATCCAAGGAGGGGCTGTTTGATTGCAATCTCAAGATCTAAAAAAATGGGAGTTTCATACTTAGCATTCTTAATCCTGTTAAAACCTCTCCGAATATAATCACTTTTTCTTGGTAGGCTGTTTTCTCTCAGTAGATGCTTGTCGCAGGATTGAATTTTAAAATGAAATGAGATGGTTGCACTCTTGGTGAGTTTGAGTCTGTGTTCTTAGCCAAGTTCTATTTAAACAATCAGAATTACTGGGTTAATGACTGGGTTAAAAGACCCTGTAATTACCTGTTGTCTAATTCAATCCTTGAAGATTGCTTTGCACATCTAGGGCCTGGTTCTGACTCGTAGTATGAACTGTGACTCTGACCTTCTAAATAAATAGAGTATACTAATACTAAGTGAAGAAAGGACTTGGATTCTGCCGGACTAAATTTCCCTAAGGACTTCTGCTTTTCTAAGGTTAAGGTTGTGGACTGGTACTATTTTTGCAGCAGGAGAAGCAAGTTCTGTCTATGGGAGCAGAGAATTGGAGCAAAGGGTACAATCCAGACTAGGGGTGAATGTTACCAGTGTTGTGCCTTGTCTTACTGATCTATTGTAAAAAAAAAAAAAAAGTGTGTGTGGGGGGGGAAGGCAGACAACAGGCTACCAGTAGTATTTCTGTTCTGTCCTTCCTTCTCTTCTAAATCATTTTTCTTTCTATATACTGCAGATCAGTTTCTGCTGCTATCCTGAACACACTTTACCTTGACTTTTTAAAATGTTTTCTACCCCTTTGCTTTGGTTTTTGTTTTTAGTTCCATCCCCCCC
>VZTO01026642.1:48057-74129 GCA_013400615.1 Syrrhaptes paradoxus
ATAAAAAAAAAAAAAAAAAGTGTGTGTGTGGGGGGAAGGCAGACAACAGGCTACCAGTAGTATTTCTGTTCTGTCCTTCCTTCTCTTCTAAATCATTTTTCTTTCTATATACTGCAGATCAGTTTCTGCTGCTATCCTGAACACACTTTACCTTGACTTTTTAAAATGTTTTCTACCCCTTTGCTTTGGTTTTTGTTTTTAGTTCCATCCCCCCCACCCCTTGTCTTTGCAGAGAGTTCCATAGCAATTCTGAAAAAAATTACCACCTCCTACAAAGCTGCAGTACAGAAAAATATATGGCTTGGATACTGGTCCATATATGGAATATCTGGGTCTGAGTTTGGATAAATCAAAACTTAAATTGTCAAAGCTAGGCATGCTTAAAAAATAAAACAAATAATATTTCCAGTGACAGGAAATCTAGTCTTCAAAATTAATAAAAAAAATGACAAACTGTCAATATCTTTTCATATATTTTACTTGACCTCAGATTGTTTCATTCAGCAGGTTCATCTCAGTTGTTACATTAAGTAAAAACTTTTTGAATACTGTATAAACATAAGCATTACTTTTAAATAACAAGTCACCTTATGTCTTTAAAGTTATCACAATTAATTCATTTCTGTAAAATGTTATAATAAGATTATTAGGTTTTTATGGGTGTGTCACAATGGCATTTAGGTTTGTATCTGGACTGCATACCTGAAATGAACCTCCCAAGCTGGCGTTTTGCTCTCATTGTGAGGAGACCTTAGGGTGCAGAAGCTCCAGGAAGGAGCTGTTCCCTGCAAAGTTGGACATGATATTCGGTTCAATGTATTTAACTAATTCAACTATGCCCTACTGGGATGTCTGAGACACTTTGTGTACTGCAAGTTCAAATATTGCAATATTGATAGCTGAGGTATGTGAGAGCTAGCAAGATGTGTTTCTGTTTGTGTAGGTTCTGATCTGCTGCTGTCAGTATGATATGAGCAAATCCCAAAATTCTGACGTGTGCATTGAAGTTAGTTTATCTTTCTTGTTTGGTCCATAGGGATTGGTGAAACATCTTGGGTTTGTTTTTTTTTTTTTCCTTTTCATTTCAGTGAGAGGAGAGGAGCTTTACATTTCAGTGTTACAGTACTTTGCTATACAGTGGTGAAATACAAAAGCACTCCTCTGTACTCAAGGGTTTTCTTTGGAGGTTCCTGCTTCCAGTGAAACAATCGTAGAGTCATGAAAAATGTCAGGACTTCAGGTAGCTCAGGCACACTTCTTGAGAAGGTTTGGAAAACAGCCACTGAAACTTCTAACTTAAAAATTGTCAGTTAAGGACTGTTTCAAAACTTCTACACAAGTTCTAGCCGACCCAGCTGTGTAACTGTTTTTGTTTTTTTAAAGCTTTAGTTGAACAGTGGGTTAACGTGTATGTACAAAATCCCTTCAACTATACCATCATCACAGAGTAACATAATTACAAAGTGGCTAGAGAATACTTTCACTGGAGTGGAAAAGTCCGTGATTCTGATGAGTATCTTCTGAAAATGTAAACTCCTTAAAGAAAACAATAGCTGGCTTGGAACTTCATACATGTCTTGGTGTGACTTCAAAGCAACATGTGAAGCAGGAGAGCTCACTGCTGTGCGTGTTCTTGATGGTTCCAGGACAGCTGCAGCTGCATGTCTCTCAGCAGCCCTGGATTCGCCCTGGTGGAGTATGTCACTTTTCTTCTGCCACTTGCCCTGGATCTTGTGAGGCAAGCTGCATCAGCATGTTCCTATGCCCGCTGCTGCACAGCCCCATCTTCCTCTCCCACTCCTTAGCAGGGTGAGAGGGTGTTGTCCTTGTAACTGAACAGACCTAAGTAGCATTGCCAAGGTCCGTATTTGTGACATGATAAAGTTTTTGCTTTCTTGGCACTAGCTAGATGTGATGTAACAGGCAATGTCAGAACAAGTGGAAGGAGTACAGCAGGCACTTCAATACTCTAAACGATGGTTTGTCTTGGCTATTATGGCAAGGCACCTAGAAATCATTTTAAATGAATTAAATGGGATTGAGGAAATCTCTTAGGTGTCAAGGGAGACTTGCAATCCCCTTCAGGATTTTCAGCTCAAAACATTTTTCTGTGATTGCTGATAGAGGGGGCTGCAATGGTAGGCTGATACTTTACTTCTGCCCTGCCTGCTCACATGCAGTTGAGGAGGGATCAAGCTGGAAAGCTTGGGAGTTGTTGAGGTGCAATTGATCTATTTAACTGATGTTAAGATTTTTCTTTTATTGTTGAGAAGGTAATTCTAGATTAATTAGGAGACATAAATACTCAAGTCCAAATAGCACACACGAGGCAGAGGTGGCACCAGACAAAGCAAGCTTTGCTTCCTCAAGCAATATGTATCAAGCTGTATAATTATGTGTCAGTGTATATTTTGCCTTTAAATGAAACCATTTTGCTCAGATTCCAGCAAAGGTAAAGGAATCGTAGAATGGTTTGGGTTGGAAGGGACTTTAAATATCTTCTAGTTCCAACCCCCCTGCCATGGGCAGGGACACACTCCACTAGACCAGGTTGCTCAAAGCCTCATCCAGCCTGGCCTTGAACACCTCCAGGGATCTCCTCTTGTAGTTGCTTACAAAATGTAATCTATGATACATTGTGGTAGTACTACTCCATCATTGATCCCTATTCTTTGTTTAAAATACAGTTGTCTTTGAAGCCAACCTGTAACTTTAAACTTTAGTCAAAGTTAAAATTCTTAACTTAAAGTGTCAAAGGCTAAGTGTGCAAGCCAGAGTCGAATCTGAAGCAAAATTGCTGACTGACTAACTCTGACTCTTCAAATGAAGTATCATACTGATCCCTGACAGTTAGTATTTTTGGAAACTGTGACTCCAACAAAACTGTGACTCCCTAAATCTGGTCTCTCTGCTCTGAGATGTTGAATATTCATCGAGTCTGCTCTGTAGCCTCAAACCTATGTTTTGTGTGAGAGTATGGCAGAGTAAAAATTGTTCAGTCCTGTTTTGAGAAGAGGGCTGTGCAACAGAAGAATAAGCAGTACATTTTGTTTCACTTCACTTATGTTTCACTTTAATGAATAGCTCTACAGTTAATTCACTTCTCAAAAAAAGCTGAAATTTAGAAGAACTCAGAATTTAAGTTGTTATGTAGGAGTCAGAATCCAAGGAAAAAAGTGTGGTGACAATATACTCCTAGCTGTGCAGCTATAAACTGATTTCCTAGGGTAAAAAAAAAAAAAAGTAATCCTTTTGCATCCTATTATGGAATGCATTGATTTGGGCATTTATTGGGGGGTGGGGGAAGAGTTGATTTTTACTATCCTTATAATTCCTTAAAACATATTTATTGTGCTATTGTCAGAGGTTCCAAACGGCAGTAGGCCTATCACTACCGGTATGCCATCTGCTTTCAAGAGTGTGCAATTTTCACTTGAATATCTCCTGTGCATAGGAGGGGCTCAGTACTTATTTGGGAAGCACTTCTACTGCCAAAGGCAGTCTAGGAGAAAATTATGTTGGGGAACCTCCTATCAAGATATTTCCAGAAGCCAACAAAAATGCAGGCTGAGCCTTGCAAATAATGGAAAAGTCGTCTCTTTTGATAAATCAAATTCTAATGTTTCTTAAACAAGAGGTGGTAGCGTTAAGACATTTCTCTCTTCAGCTTGAAGTATGTGATTTTTATGGTATTGTGTACACTAAGCTTATCTTATCAGATATGAAATGTGTAAATGGTAAATGCTGATGTGTTTAATTAGTTTGATCCACAAGAATATTTCCGGTACTAGGTTGATAATTTGTTAAGCTCTATTGCCTTAGTACACTTACTTTATTCATATAGCCCTTGGAGCTGAGATATCCAAGTGAAACTTGATGTTAATTGCTGTGACAATGTGTGCCTGGTATTGATGCTGTCCATGCTTACTATACTTACCATGCCTTTAACTTAATGTCTTAATCTTCTGTAAAGGCCTTATGTTGTTCAGCCTCTCTACTCTTCTCTCTTTTCTGTGTGTACTAGGTTTTATTGGCTGGTTAACTTAAATTCGGCTGTTATCTTTGTCAGCATTTCTTATATCCAGCAGTCTGTGGCCAGGAACCTTGGTTTTCTTATCCCATTTGTGTCTGTGCTTATGGCTATGATCACAATTCACATGGTGCGGGGTGAAATGATTTACAAACCCAAAACAGGTAAGAGGCAACTATATCTTAGGAAATATCTTTAGAGATTATTTTCACAGAAGAGATCACCTTGCATATCTAAACAAGTACTTCCACAACACTGATCTGTTTGGTTGGAGGTACTTGGGTTTTAGCTCTGCAAGTTCTGTGTGTAAGAGACAACATTCATCCTATATTAATATAGATCTGAAGATTCTGAAATAGTGGAAAGCAGTCTCTGGTAAAATTATGTAGATTTTCTGTCATGTCAAAGTATGTGTCAAAGCATTTGCCTGTGCAGGAAAAAGTATAATATGCATGCTACTGGTGGACTTTTTTGGTCATGTTTAGTTCAACCTATGCTCAATGCATTTTGGTCAATTGAAGCAGAGTTTTCACCTATACTAAGGCACCAAGCACACTTGTGTTTTCTCCCTTAAGTGTGCTTCATTGCTTTGCCTGAACTTGCACCTGTGCAGACAAGCAGTGTGGTTAGTCAGCTAAAGAGGAATATGCACTAGTAGCAAAGTAGTTTTATAATGCCTCTATCTTGCAGAACATCTGATGCTTACTGTTATTATAATGTGCTTGCTTATACAACATTGTGCTTTTACACATTTGAAAAAAAACCCTAGAAATACTGAATAGCCCTAAATAGTTCTTGTGCAGACTGTACAGATATTTTAAAACAGAAGTAGTTCCTACATTTCTGTGACCCCACCAGTTAGTACCCAAGCTCTACAAAATGCTTTGATACCCCTCTCCATTGACCAAGCAGAAATATAAGTGGAGCCTAGGTGACTTGAATAAGGCTTTAAATGCCCAAACCTTGCTGTTTCTTTTTCCAATAGAACATAGAAACTGAAAGGAAGTTGTTATTTCAGTATTTTTGTTTTAAATGTAATCCAAGCAAAATTATATTAGTAGTGAGGGAATTAATGCATAAATCAAATGCCTGGGAGTCTCCTAGTGAATAAATCACCAGAGAGGTTTATTCAAAACAGAGACAAAGAAATTCATCCCCTCCACAGTGCCTCCAAAACCTCATGATAATGTGCAGCTGAGGTCTGCAAAGACTTGTTTCAAATGAGCTAGCTTCTTATGGAGAGAATGGTGGCTGGCTGGGTCACTGGGGCTCACCATAACTTTTTTACAACCTGATAAGGTGAAAAGATTCTTAAAATCCACCTCTGAGCTGGACTATTTCATTTGGAGTAAATCTGTAGTTTATCATCCAAAATGTTTAATGCTACTAAGTGGAATAATATAAATTTGTAGATTATGTCTATCTTGGCCATCAACAAAAGTAGCAGAATTTTTTTTGTATCAAGTGTTTTTACCTATGAGTGTTTAATTTATAATATATTTTCCAAGTCTTTGCAGAATGCCAATATCTACATTAATGTCTGCAAAGCTTTTTATCTTCTTAGTCAAAATAAAAGATAATTTATCTTGTACCTTCCACAGTGAGATGATGAAATTGGAAATTCTTCAGAACTGTAATTCAAATCTATAGGTGACCTTAAATGATTTTTATATATGCTGCCTTTTTTTATTTTAATGTAACTCTTCAAATATGGATCATGCATTCAATTATGTTTAGCTGTCAAACATGGACTTAATTTGCATTTCTTCCTACTGCTATAATTTTGAGGACTGGCAGGTGACCAGAGATGAAAAACAAGTGTGTATCTACCATCTAGGGTGCAATGTAGCCTTTTTATTATAATTAAGTATCATAGATATTCATAATTAGATCAAGGTCAAAGTAGCAGAACATTAAAGTATAGAGAAGGAAAATCACTTTTGGAAAGTTGCGATTTAATATCCATATAAGTTTGGTGGTTTGGTTTTTTTTTTAGAAATACAAGTGTGGAGTATATGATGTTGATCTGCACAATGTGCACTGTTATAAATATGTATGCTTTTAAACATGTCTCTTACTAGCTGAGCAGGTTTGTAATTGAAAAATTCACCGCCATGGAGTTCTGTGGGGTTTACTTCTTTTTCTTTTGAAGAAGAGATGAGATACTTAATTCTAACTACATCATTGGCAAAATCCTCTTTATATTGATTAGGTCTATGTATCATTCAAGTTGCTTTTTGAACTACAACTTCAAGCAGCTTTATCTTCCTGGTTTACTAGATTTTATAATCTGCTGGAATTCCATGCCGAGAAACACAGTTTAATAACGTACTTGTCTGTTTTGCCTCATAAAAAATAATGTTTCCTAGGTAGTTGACTGAAATTACATTAAAGAGGGCCTCAGCAAATCCATTAGGAAAGGCAGGGACATGTTAGGATTTGTTGTCTATTTTAGTGTTTTTTTCAGTGAGAGTAAGAAAGAAGAGTATGCCCAACGTCTTCCACTCCAAAGGAAAAGAGATGGCCATGACCATCTTCGAGACTAGGTCAGATAACCAGGACACAGCCATGTTGCTTTGTTGAGCTGTCTGCTGGTCTTGTCATGGGGTACTCTGTGCATCTTCTGGTTTCAACACTGACTGGGCTCAAACTCTTGTAGAGCAGTAGCACTGCATTACTGCTTTTCATTCCTTCTTTGTGAATGTCCAGTCTCTTGTGTAGGGCAAAGCAAAAGATCATCACTGCTGACCTAAAATGTGTAATTACTAGCTCTGCCAATGAGTTGAGCTGATACTGACTTTTCTGCGACCTTTTTTTTACTTCTGAAAATAACTCTGTTTTGACAAGAGCCTGAAGTCCCACTTATTCTCTGGTTAGCTTCTTAATCAAGTCACTCTGGAAGTTTGCAGATTTTTTTTTTTCTTCAGTCTTCAGATTTGGTCTTGAAATAGTCTAGATTCTAAACTTACGTTTAAAATGAGTGGTAAGAATAAGTGCCTAGTACAGTGATACAGAAAAATAAAAAATGGACCAACTCTATGTTTGCAAGCATTTATTTGCTAGTTCAGATTTTATTTAATTGTGCCAGCAGTCTACAGGTTAGTGCTAAACAGCCAGAGTTTTAAATATTAAGTTATCTGACAAAATGCTCACTCTTAGTACTCTAGAGCAAGTGCTTCCAACAGGTGTCAATGTATATTTTTAGAAAACAATTTCCATACCAGAGATAGTAGGGGGACATTTTCCTTCTGCAGTCTTAGTTCACCTTAGTATTTGCAAAGCATTAGTATTTGGAAAGCATATAGATTCACAAGTTATTGTAGTGCTTCAGCACTCAGAAAAGCAGAGAAGTGCTATAACCCCTATTTGAATGGATAACAACAAAGGCAAATGAATCTGCATTACCAAGCCTGAAGCCAACAGTTTTGTCCTCATTTTACTTCCATTTTCTCTGAGTCTGAGAAATCAGTTAGCAATTACTGAACCAGTGAGGAAGTTCTAATGAGCCAAATACTAGATTGGAAACTTTTCCTCTGCCACAGCATGCTATTTGGAAGTCCTAAGATAATATTTCTAGCTTTGAAATGCATCCATGAAAATTCTCTTATCACATCAGCCCCCTTTTAAGCTCACTTTTCCTTCTCACTTCACTACTACCCTTCCCTTGCTGCTGGACTTCAGTAGATATGCAAAATTTCATTACTGTCTTGGATTGAAAACTAACCTCGTTCAATACTTTACCTGCTCAACCACAGCAACAAATTGTAGTGGTGTGTTAAACAACCAGTAGCAAAAGGCACTTTTATCTGTGGATGTTGTATTGGATTGCAACAATTAAACTGTGAACCAACTGGCTTCCAAAAAATAATGTTCTGGAACAAATACAGACCATTATTGCCTTCCATTTTCCCTCCCAAAGTGTTTTGTCTTATTTATTTTAGTATCAAATAAAATAATATAACAATATCTAATGTCTCTGTTTGCAGAGAGTTCCCTGCTGACGACTTTTGGAGTGATTGCTAGTGCACTGAAAACGTGCTGCGTGCCATACCGCTACTTTAGCGGAAGTGTGACAAACTGGCTAGATCACGCTAAGGAAAACTATGGTGGTCAGTACAGTGAGACTCAGGTGGAAAGTACAAAGGCGCTCACCAGGCTCTTCCCATTGTATGCTTTCCAAATTCTATACAGAACATGTATTATGCAGGTGGGTACACAGCTTTTAAACAAAAACCTTAATATACTGTGATGTGTGTTTACTACTTGTAGTTTTATACCTGTGGCTGACAGACAAGCACCACAACCACTCACTCACCTCCCCCTCTTCCCCTCCCTCCCAGAACAGGGGGGAATTAAAGGTGGAATGGGAAAAGAGACTTGTGGGTTGAGAAAAGAACAATTTAATAACTACAGTAATATTGCAAATAATAATGATGATAATAATAGACATATATACAAATGAGTGATACACAGTGATACTGCTCACTGCCTGATGACCAAGGCTCAACCCGTTCCCGGCTAACAGTCCCAGAGCAGGGAGAGTCCCAAAACCACACTTCTGGAACAGAGATAAGAGCCCAAGTGTCTGAAACTGAGAGCTGACCAAGGGAGTGAAACAACTCTGGGAGAGGGACCACCCATAGCCAGATGACCTGCAACAAGAGGGCTGACCTGGAACAAGACACCACTGAGAGAGCGCTGACCTGGAAGGAGAGAGAACTTTCAAATAGATCCTCACCTATATATTGGGTGTGATGTGCATGATATAAAAGAGACTGTTGGCCAATTTGGGTCTCAATCCTAAACCTGAGGCCAAATCCCAGGCTAGTAATTGGGGCTGTGCTCCCTCCCAGCTTCTCCTGCCCCTGCAGACACCGGCATAGCAGAGGAGCTGAAAAGTCCTTGACTGTCCTGGCAGCAACTGTAAACATCAGTATGTTATCAGCCTTCTTCTCAGCACAAATCCAAAGCATAGCCTCACACTAGCTACTCTGAAGCAAGTTAGCTCTGTCTCAGCTGAAACCAGGCTGCCACTATGTCTCTATGCATATTTTTTTAACTGTTGCTTTAACAGCGGAGTGACCTTGTGGAGTAGTTTTAATTACTTGAGAATATAGCTTTCTGTATCCTCTCATCTCATCAAATAAGTAAAATTTACTTGGTCAAGACTCCTTAAGAAGCTTGTGTGACTGCTTGCTACTCATTTCTCCGAACTTCACTGAATGAAACATCTAGTGTTAGAGCTCCTCACACTGCCATGTTGCAGTTATCAGAGACTCATGCTCAGCGTTCTTTTGAAAAAAATGTAATTTTCCAATTTCTTAAGTGTTTATTCACTTTTTGGGAAAGGTAGAAAATCTTTATTTGCACTTTTGGTTGTATATTTCTCGTACTGTTTTGGTGGGATTATGTGCCTGGTGTACCTACACTGGAAATGAATGGTTTTCATTTATGGAAAGAAGCAGTCCTTTCACAGCCTCACTATCAGACTATGTGGCTCTTTTCACTTTTGAGTGTGTGTATGTTGTGTAAATCTAAATGTGTCAAGATACTTAAGCTGATGAATTCCTTCAGATTCATTTCAGTCTGGATGACCCTGGCTAAGCAGGAGTTTGAGGTAGCTTACCGTTTGGCCACTGGAATAACAAGTTTAAAAATGAGTTTCCAAGCCAGTTTGTACTTATTGATGTTAAAATGCTGCTTAAGGAAATTCTTACAAATATGTAGCATATACTGCTTTATTGACACTCCCTCTTGCCATCATCCTACATTCTTATTCATCTTCCTTGTTCTTTCTCCTCTTCTCTTCTCTCCCTCCCCAAAGTACAAAAAAATTATGAGCAAACAAAAAAAGCCCCTCAAACCCTAACAAATAAATATACACGTGGCCGAGGCTATGGATTAATGATGAGATGGAAATGAAAGACATATAATTAATGAGGGTTGTAATGATCAGGTATATGTCTAGAAAAGTTAAGTATTTGCATTACTGAAAGACATTACTTTTATTCCTTTGGCAGGATTTCCAACAAGTTTAAGGCTCTTTCTGAGACTAGGCGATAGATCAGTATCTTTTTTAATTTTTTTTAAGGTTATTTTCTCCATATTATTAAGTATAACAGCTTTCAGTGCCTGTTATTCATGTTGATGATATTTTAATTCCTATTAAGAAGTCAATTCTTAGTTGCGATAGGCAGTGGAAAAAATGAACCAATGAAATTTGTCTCAATTCTGATATTTTATAGTTCTGTTGCCACTTATTCACCCTTTTACAATTTATATTTTCATTTGGAGGTGGAATGTAAGTGAAAAATACTTTTATTAAGAGCTAGCATTTGAGTAATTCTTTAGCACTGAACAGACTCCCAGTGAGTAGGGTTGACCATAACCATTGATGAGAAACCCTACATGAGCTCAGTTACTAACTATGCATTAATTTTCAGACAGCTATAAAGCCATAATATTCTACCTGGTTTTGGCATTACCAGTCATGCTGAAGAGCCATGTAGAATGCTACAGGAATCCAGAACTCTCTAAACACAGAGATTAAAGAAACCAGTACTGCATCCACCTCTATCATGACTGTACTCTGTGAATTGCTTGAGGAGTTTCTTTTTCTTTTTCCCATCAGTCTGTAAAATAGAGTGTATTATAACTCCCTGCTGCACATGAAATTGCAACACTTAGTTAATCAAGCTTCCTCAAAAAAACAAACGGAAAAATCTGTTGGTGGAAGCCACTGTGATTTTTTTTTTTTTTTTNNAGCTCTGCGGATCTTCTGTAGAGCCTCACACAAGCAGGAGGAATTATTTGCTTGTGAGGTGAGAGGCAGTCTTACAAATCTACTTAATTTGGTACCCTGATGACTGCCATTGGTGGATTCCTCATCTGGTTATTTGTTTTCTTCTGTTTTCAGTTCCCAGAGGTAAAAGTAAGCCCTTTATATAGCTGCTATGGCGGTCAGTTAATGTTAAGCTAGTTTTAAGATTGCTGCCAAATCTTCATTCCCTGTGGCTTTTAAAGCCATGTGCTGGCAAGTGTGTCTTAAAAATTACTCTCGCATTGAGCACACAATCAGAAGTTCAAAATAACTCTGCATCTTATTATTCTAAAATTCTGTTCAGTATTTTGGCTGATAGCTCTAACTAGAGATGATCAGATAATCTCATGGACTGCTGCTTAGATTTTTTAAATTCAGGAGTAAGATGTATAGGAGGAAAATGTTACGTTCTCACAGAGAACAACAATGTCATTACCTGAAAAGCTTTCATCATGAATGGTTGTTCCTTTTGGCCAGCAGGTATTTGGTTTACTGTGAGCTCTTCAGATGCAAAAGAGTTGGAGAAGTTTCCAAATATAGTATAAATCTTATCTATGAAAGGTACCTGGTATACTAATGTAGTGCGGTTTTATTCTTCAATACAGATTCCTTCAGGATATTATCTCCAAACCATGAATTCCAACTTGCACTTCAGTGGATATGTCTTGCCAGTTGCTGCAATGAATGTGATAAGCATCGTGCCACTACTGATTCTTGTTCCTATTTTGGAATGCATTAACTCGTGTCTCTTTAGTTCCAAGGACAGTAGACATTTTCCAACAATTTACATTGGTACGTATAAAATACATGTGTTTATACAGTTTTAATATGTATTCTGTTTTTGAAAGAATAACTTCAGTAGCTGGTGGATGATACCATGCAATTATTTCTGTCTATAAATGTTAAGATGGACTTGTTTTGGGGTGATGGTCAGAGGTTAATATGCTTCAAATGAATTGTTGAAAAGACAGTCTAGAAAAACATACTAGATATAAAGAAAAAATGCATTGCTTCTGTATAGGACAGAGACTGAGACTTTTCTGAAAAATAATAAAAATTTAGAGACACAAATAGCTAGGAGTCATCCTAAGGAATTGGTGAGAGACACCGTGCTAACCATTTAGGCCTGAGGCTTACTCTGACTTGGTTATCTTCTAGATGTTTGTTTATTTGCTAACTTTTGGAAAGTTAATTTACTTTGGAAGTCTTTTTTGGGGAGGATGGGGGAATCTTTCTATTAGTTGCTCTCTGATACTGGAGAAATGTTTGTTGCTCAAAATCATGAGTTTGGATTTAAATAACTAGGTGATGAACCAAATCTTTGTTTTTCTGATGTTTTTATGCTGTAACTGCATCAACATTAGGACTGAAGTTCATAAGAGAGAAATTGTATTCTCACTAGTACAGTTTATTCCAGATTCTGCAGTTGCATCACAAGTGGAATAAAAGTATCTAGTCTAATTCTGTGTCTGCAAGAGGTGTTTTTTAGAACTGGTAAGCAAAAGAAAAATGCAGGCAACTATGTAAAGCAAATGGATGTGTATCACTGGGCTGCTGTTCCCATTGTGCAGGCTGAACATTTCACAGGGGAGAGGTTTCTTGAAGAGGTGCAGCTTTCCTCTCTAGTACTAGAATTTTAATTTGAATATCTAGTCTGGGCTAACTGTCCAGATGTTTAGGAATTTTGTTTATTGAAGTCCTAAACTGGAACATACCTTATTTTACACTCACTTAAAGTACAGCAAAGAGGGATCTTCAGAGGTGAAGTATTATCTGTTTCTCATAGAAGTAGTACAAAGAAGTCCTCTCTGTTTTGAGTCCCAACGCTTTCAACAGTAAGTGTTGTAAGCACAGGCTTGCAGATTGGCACTCCTTTCTGAGAAATTCATAGCCCAGAAGTGGATGGCTTTAGAAAAGGCTGGGCCTCCTTCCATTGTCACTAACATGAATTTTTTTTTTTTTTAATTTTTTTTTTATTACCACCTACCCCCAAACATCTTATGTTCTAGGATCTGATAGATCCTCTCTGATATCAGCTACATCTAGTACCATAAGAAAAGCAGCTTCCGTTCTGTATTCATTTAAAACTGTTCCCTTGTGTAGATACTCTCATTAAGCTTCCTACATTTTTTTTCATCTTCCAGCCTGCATTACAAACCTCAGACAAAAATATTTATAAACGACTATTTTCTCAGTGTGCTGCTATTAATTCAGTGCCCCATGGCAAGCAGCACAGTGAGTACTGACACACACAGAGGTATTAATCTGACTAAATTAGCCTAATTAAGAGTGTTATTAAGTTTTATACAAACCAGATGCATATAACACAGCAGGTTGCAATTTGCCCTAGTTTTTAAAATAACATCTGCATTAAAACACAAAAAGCACATTCAGATAATAATTTTCCTTAAAACCACGGAAATCTCAAGTTAGTATTAATGTTCTCTCCTGTTATGTTGAACAGCAGTAGAATATACGCAGTGGTTTATTCTTAATAGCTTCATTTATTAAAATAGCCTCCTGTTAAGGGTGATAAATTACCTGAGGCATAAAAATACCTGTGAGTGCAGGCGATGGCTTTAGGTATCCAAGTATACGACTGCACCTGCAAATATGGTAGACCTCTAAGTGCCAATATTTTTGCCAACATTTAATTAGGTTCACAACTATTTTCAGGAACAAAATTGAAATTATAAATAGGCTGTTGGTGTTAAGCCAGCCTATAACTGTCTTTTAATTCAAGTCTTGTAAGAGGAAGAAATTTAAATAGTTTTGTGGAAATTTTCAGTATGTTAAGAAGAACAGTTTTCAAGGACGAACCATATAGACGATGTTGAACTGAAATATCTGATTGCTCTAGCATAAAGAATCACATGAAAACTGTAAATCTGTTACTTTCTCATAGTTGTTGGTTTACTTGTAAATTAGGCACGATCTAAAAAATATTAAAATCTTAATATGAATTTAAATTGAGTACATGCACTTTATGAAAAATATGAATATTCATTAAACTTAGAGCTTTTTGAGTTTTATTCTTGTTTCTTTGTAGGGGTTTTTTGTTTTGTTCTTTAAAATATTTTGTGCTCCTTGATTTAGTCAATAGTACAGAAGATTCCACAGAGAACTGAAGGTGTGTTTCTGCTGCATAGTTGTCCACCAGCTACAGGCAAGAGGCTCTAGCTGAAGTACCCAAGCCACAGTTCTTACTCTAGTATTCTTAATGCCTGATTATATTGAAATGTCTTGTTAGTCTTGGATTTATTCCATCCTAGAGGGATATGGAGAATAGCTCTCTGTACAGTACACAAAAGCAAGCCTCTAGTCCAATGTTTGAGGTGATTTGGGAGTTGATGATGACCATTTCTCACTAAAGGATGCTATAGTTTTTAGGAGTATTAATTCCAGGAAAGCTTTTTGACCTGTTTTACTCAAGATATGAGATCAGGAATCACAGAGATCCAATACAACCTTAGTCTATAGATAATATATACAGCTTTGTTCTAGAGTCAGCCCAAAGTGCTCCTTAACCAGCCTGTTCTCCTATAAAACCAAAGCTTCAGATGGTCATTCCAAATTGCTTGTTTTAAAGGGACTGAAGGGAGAGGAGGTCTCCAAGGCTGTCCATTTCTCCCTCTGCCACACAATGTCATAAAATAAATATTACACCTGTTGGGTGTTCAGAGGTTACTTTTTCTGAAATATTTTGGCTTTTAGTAAGGAAAATGCTTAAAATATAGCACTGTGTAGTAATATTGAACTGCTTGGGGGTTTTTTAGTACTAACATAATTTTTTCACTGTAACTCTTGCTTTGGTAGATTACAGGAAGTTCCTTGAGGGCTTTATACCTGGCTTCGATAAGATGCATTGGCTAGAAAATGCTGTTGAATTGCTTCCTGTCATCAATTTTTAAGCAATAATTCATTGAAGTTCTTATTAAGCACTAGAGGGACCTTAACAGCAAAACAGCTTCCAAGCATCAGGTTAGGCAGGGGGAGGTTACTTAAAGTTGTGAAAATGCAGGAAAATTCTGCTGGTGGAAGGGTATGAGGGTCTGGTGCTGAGACAAGAAACACAGATGCATGCACAAACATAGCAAGGCTAAGGTCACTTAGCTATGGGTGTTCTGCCTCTTCTGTCTTGACACCCAAAGAGACAAACTTTATGTATGTTATAAACATAATATGAAACAAAAGCCTTTGAGTGTCAACATCAAATCTAGTAAGTGTAACAATCTGGTTGTGAAATGAGACAAGGCTTTGTAAGACAAGTGGGAAAACATATTTCAGTTATTTGAGCCAAAGCTGTCCAAAGAAACCAAATTCTCACACCAGTTCTTACGTTATAGCTTAAAAATGCTGAGGAATCACAAGCAGTCAAAATCAGTGAGAGTTTAAAATATCAGAAGTATAAAAGTTTCAAGTTCAGGAGACTTGAAAACTGCTTTCTTTTTGTTTTACTTTTCTGAAAGGGTACAACCATTTCATGCTTTCAACATCAAGAAATAGAAAATACATTTAAATAGTATCCTCTGTGCAATGTGTGGAGAAGTGTGTGGTATTTAAAATACATCTGAGTTTATTAAAAGCTTTTATCTTGCATTATGAGGCTAAACATACGGGGTTTTTTTCCTGCCCTGTGCACTTGTGCAGTGCTTGTACTTGTGCCTTACCACTGAGGCAGGCAGTAAGACTCCGTGTGTTGCATGTACAGTAATATATTGAAATGTATTGTGGATCCAGTGTATTATGGATCATGCTGTGATACTTCTTCAGGACAGCTAAGGAAGGTTGGAGTCCAACGGCTTATGCGTAAACACTTAGAAAGCTGGAGATTATGTCTTCTGGTAATGCAGCTCATATCCTCCTTAAAAATGTTAAACAGTCCAGCAAATGCACTATCTGACAAACTTTCAAAAGTAGTTCAAGGGAACTCCAGAGGGAAAGGGGGAAAATATAGGAATGCTTGATCTCCTGAGCAGTCATTTGCAGCACTGATCTTTTTCTCTTCTCTCTACTGTGGCCTGCAGCCTTAGAAATCCAGTACTTCAACTGCCTGCACTGCTTCTTTTTGTATAGAAAACAAATGGGTAAAGCATGTGCTGTATGTGAATATTTCAGAAGCTGATTGCTATTTGAATAGGAGACTTTCCTCCTGCTTGGTAGTCTTGTTCCTACCCAGTTTCCTGTGATATCTGGAAAGGCTGATGCCTTTTCTTTTTCCCCTCATTTCAAACCTCTCTCAATCTTCAGAAAAAAAAAAAGTTCTTTGTGACTTTGCTCTTCAGAAAAGCGTTTCCTCTCTCATTTATTCTACATGCCTAAATTTTCTGTGCTGAACTTGTGTCCCTTTGCCGTATGTTTAGAATTAGGCTTGTGCTGTAGCAAGTACTCTATTCATGTTTACGTGTCCAGAGAGGATGTACTGGGGACGGGGGGGAGCTTCTTTTGTGTCTCCTAGGACTTTGCTTCATTTTAAATACATGATGATCCTGTAACCACAGCCTTGGTGAATATTCTCTGTGTTCTTTACCCAGTTGTAGGTCAGTTATCTGCTGCACTTTCTGTGATGGTTGCTGGCTTGTCTGAAATACATCGAAAGCATTTCCCTCAGGTGGAGCAGACACTTTCTGAGGAGGTTCTTCTGGTTTCCTCCATGCCATGCTTTCACTTAGCTCCTCAGTACATCCTCCTTGGAGTGGCTGAAGCCTTGGTTACTCCCTCCTGTAAGTAAAATCTAATAGGCTAAAGCAAGAGCGTCCTGATTTGCAGAGAATGATATCAGCTTCCTAAAAATAATTACTGTCATCTGATATTTTATCCCTGGCTCTCTTCCATGGGCTTAATGAGCAGATCTGTCCTTTGCCTGCTTCAGAGTAACATAATTTTTCTTGATGGCTGTAACTCAGAGTGAGCAATGACATTGCTCCAGATTAACTGGAAGGTAACGCAGCCTGGTCAGGTCCCTGGGGTGCATAATCCACTGTTTGTCAGGGAGGTGATCAGCGGGGTGGGACTCTGGGCTTGGATGTGTGACTGGTCTTGAAGCTGAACACGCGTTGGGCGGGGGCTGGACTGAATGACCTCCTGAGGTCCCTTCTGACCTGAACTCTTCTGTAATGATTTTCTTGAGACAGAACAAATATGCACATGACAGCTGAGCTGTGGTTATGGTCTATGAGCACTTTTTAGGCCACAGTCAAAGCAAGGTGAAGCAATTTAGCTTAACCTTTTTCCCTTGTGGACCCAGCTAACAGAATAATGACATGTTTTTCACTGACACAGAGTATATGTAGGTGGGTAACACAATTCAACCGACAGGCAAACCTGGAGAATATCGTAGACAGATGGAAGACTTTTTGAGCTCCGATCGGGAGTCATGAGAACATGCCTGCCCAGAGCATCATGCCTTAGATGGTGGCACGGAGCCAGATAAACACTCCTATTTTGCAGGGCACAAGCAGAGCTTAGCTCATGCCTGCCATCCATAAATTATGTAGACGTGCTCTTGATTGTGAGTCTGAACCTTCTCTTACTTCCATAATTTACCTTTCCATGCCTATACTGACATTCCTGAGGCTCATTTTCTTCTGAGGAGCATGCAGAGTGCTTACCAGTGTTTTACCTTGCAGAGCTTAGAAAAATGTTAGTATTACAAAAATAATCTAATCAACAATCCCTTAAAGAGACACAGGTAAAGTCATTGACTAGCTGATCTCTGCAGGCATTTAATTCTACAGGTTGAGTGTCTATTGTTCCAGTACAACCCCACAAATGTTCAGATTTTTATTTAAGAGCAAGAAATAACTTCAGTGTCTCAGCTTCATTCTTACACTCTAAGACTACTGAGAGCTGTGGGTCATGGTCTGTCACTAAAAAGGTAATTTTCCCTAGTTTTAAATACTTGTCACTTTCACAATGCCTCTTCATCCAGTAGCTCTCAAGTACTTAACTGAGATAGGTTTCTAGGCAGGTAATGTGGTTTCTAGGTTACAGGGTAAGTGTAAGTGAAAACTGTGACCTTCTCTGTTTAGCTTAAGGGGGAAAAAAAAAAGGTTAGGAGGTGGCTTGTTTACAGTCTTCTACAGAAGTATGAGAAGAATATTGGTGGAAGAATAAGGCTTTTTAATGTAGCTTGCTGGGAGACAAACCAAAGTCCAATGACTGGAAGATGACATTAGCCTTTAGAAAAGAAATAAAACTCCGTCTTGGGGGGAGGGTGTGTTCTTTTTTATTTTCTTCATCTTTCTAAACTATTGTAATTAGAATTTCTTAGAAGAAAAGTTATCTTCCACATTTTAAATAAAGATTAAGCATCTTGATAAGAGCTGAAGTTAGGTGTGTGATTCAAGGACCCAAGTAAATGGGACTAAGTCTGAATTTGAGTCTTGCTTGCATGTAGAAAACTAAACGTAGGTACCTAAAATGGTAGGTTACTGCTGTAGTTGATGGGGATGGAGGACTCCATTCACTTGCTCACACATAGGATGTCTGTCACCATTTGTTATGGAGTATCTAGGCTATGCATGCAGGGCAAGCAGGCTCTTTATGGTACCTGTATGGCATCCAGCTGCTGCTGGAGAAGAGAATGGTTTTCCCAGAGATCTTGCACCTTATTGGAGAGCCCCATGCAGATGGCCGGAGTACACTAGAGCATTTTGGGCAGCACTAGGCATCTGTATTCAGGCTACTGAACTGAGCTCTAGGTTTTTACTACATTTAAACTGAACTGATGTTCAGGAACCACTCAGTGGATCTCCATGGATGGTAATGACAGCCTAAGCACTTAAATAATTGTTTCAACTTTCCTGACATTTTACAGCCTTTGTTATGCAGAAGGTCAAATCCAATTATCATAATAATTTACTTGACCTGAAAGTACATGATCCAAGTTGAAGACAGGAATGTTCACACTTGTAATCAGAGGGAAAAAAAGAGGTATCTCATTTCTGAAGTGCTTGGCTAGAGGAGCTAGATTTGGCATATTGAACTCTTTATCTGCATTTGAGCCTTGATAGTTACAATTGTATTTATACAATATATTTAATTATCTTGTTGATAGAAGTTTATCATATAATCTTCTGCTTCAGGTAGCATGAGCATCTCTTGGAATAATATCAACATTTAATGTTTCCCTAGCACTGAGGTAGTTTTTTTAAAAAAACAAAAACAAAACCAAAAAAGAAAACCCCAAACAAAATAAAACAATGGTAAAATAATTGCTCTCCTCTGCAATGTTAGAATGTAAGATCTCACAGGCCTCTGACAGCTTGAATTTGTAACCCTAGCTTGGTTTAAGCTAGGAAATTACTCTTTTAAAGCCTGATGATTTAAAAGGAGAGAAAAAAAACCCAAATACGACCACACAATTTCCAGCCCCATCTCTCTCCCCTAAAAAATGTGTGTCCCTCCCCGCACTCCCCCCCAAAAAAAAAAAAAAAAAAAAAAANNAAAAAAAACACCACCAAAAACCCAACAGCTCCATCCTGTGGGACAATATTAGCAGCCATTTGCCCCCACGGTGCATAAGATTGCTGGTGAAGGGAAGCCAGCCTGCTGACCACAGCAGCTGTGTTACACTGCTAGTGTCCAAGCTGTCTGGTGCACTGGAGCTGCTTTGTCCTTCAAAGGGTTAGCAGACTGGCAGTGTTTGCTGAAGTGCTGCAGAATATCATCTGCCCATCAATATGTCTCTAAGCACTTACAAATGGGAAGCCTTGTAACAAACAGCTCTGTTAGTTAAAGGATATACTGGGGATCACTTCACCCACCAACGGAATGCAGCAGTCTCTGGGGTGAAATGCAGCAGCTGTTTAACAGTTCACAGCGGCACCGTGGGAGAAGCAAGGGACAGAGTATGCCATTGAAATAGCAGTGGTAATTTGGGTAAGTAGGATACAACTACTCAAGATGAATTTGGCCAAGACTCATGTTTTGCACCCCTGCTTTTAGAAGGAAGGAATAACCAAAAACTTTTTAGGGTCTCAGTGATTCAAATTAGCTAGGACACTGCCTGTACAATGTTTCAGACTGTACTGTTGCATCTACAGATGGTGTCCTGGGCTCACCTGCTTTCTCTTGCCCTCAGGCTTTTGTTTCCTGTTGTGAATGAGGAAAAACACTTCCCATGGTATTTTTTTCTTTTCTTTAATGTTTCCAAAGCTCTCATTTGGACATCTGAATTAAAAAGGGTGGAAGATGGTGATTGCAAAGTTTCATTTGTATTCAGAGATGCTTCAGGCAACTCAGCATCCAAATAGGATCCTCTGTTGACAAGTTTCTTAAGCTGGAGGTCATTCAAACTCAACTAATAAAGCAGGTTGGGAGACACTAGGGCTTGAGAAAATTGTGGGTGAGTGCTCAAGATGTGCAATTAGGAAACAAGAGGTTTTGATAATTAGGGAAAGTTACTCAAAAAGAACAGCTATCATAAAGACTTACTGTTACTGTAACCTAGTTTAGTGTAATTACAACTCGTGGGATTATTTATTGTCATCCATGCTACAACAGTATGCTACAGCTCCCCTTGCCACCAAAGTTTTTGCATCTTCTGGCAAGAAAGTGAAGAACAATGTCTTAAAATTTAGCCAGTGACTCTGGGGTTGCTCACTGGGGAAGAAGGGCATTGTCCGTTCTTAAGTGAAAGCAAAGTAACCGTCCCAGTTAGGGTAGAACTCTGGATTTGGAAGTATTTACTAGTGGCCACACTGTGTTGGCTCTGGCACAGGAGGTCCTGCTGTCCTGCAGTTAAGTATCCCATCTGCTGTCTTCACTCTTGCTGACTGTGGTGGTGTTTCTCTTGTCTTGCTATGCTTGAGATTTTTAAAAGGTGAAAGCCACTGTCTGGG
The DNA here is from genome assembly GCA_013400615.1 of Syrrhaptes paradoxus. Taxonomy (NCBI): domain Eukaryota; kingdom Metazoa; phylum Chordata; class Aves; order Pterocliformes; family Pteroclidae; genus Syrrhaptes; species Syrrhaptes paradoxus. The sequence goes on from VZTO01026642.1 coordinate 68,753, forward strand.
TGAAAGATCTTTAAGATGTTTACATACTTGTGGAATATCAATAGTTGTATGTGGGATGTTTTGTTACAGAGATTCATTTGAACAGTTTTTAATAAGGTGCATACTAACAAGTGTGACTGCCCTTGTGCAGCCAGTACATTCTCTCTATAAAAGATAGAAAGTCCCTATTAGAGACTGGATTTTTTTTTTGTCTTATCTTTCTTCTGCCATCATTTACCTTTTTGTTTTTCACATGCAACTGTATCTGCTTCTTTTCTAAGGTTCCTTACTTTCATTCCGGCTTGTGCCAGAAAGAATTAGAGGGATTTCCATGCATTTTCTAACTCTCTTTAATGGAGCTGGCTGCTTTATGGGAGCCTTTTTTGTTCAGACAGCCCATGCAGGCACTCAAGGTAAGAATATGCTTATGACTGGTGTTCCTGAGCAGTTTTCTAATATTATTGATTTGGAGAATCAGGCAGCAGAATTAAAGGGAATGCCAAAGTTTTATCGATTTTGCTCTTCACAATTAAGATGGAATTAAGATAGGAAATAGCCTTCCAGCTGTATTCATCCAATTTTAATGAGTCATCTTAGTTTTGATAGTTGGATAATTAGAGGATGGCATCTTGCAGGAAGACCTCACCTCCAATTTCTACACTTCTGTTCTTGAAGGCAGGAAAATAAATTGTCTAGGAAGCACCCTTTTGTGTTCGTGAAGAAGTACACTCATATTAGCCACACTTATGTGGAAGCCTCTGGCCACGAGAGCAAGATTAGTGCTTTGAAGAATGGAGAACATGCTTTTTTTTCCTGTTCCTCAGTGTTGCAGAGGAAAGGAGGTTGGGTTGAGCATTTCGAAGCTGTCTAGGGAATTTGTTCCCCTAGACCTACTATTTCTCTCTTGCCTTCTTTATGCTTCTCCCTTTGCCCAGCTACTGGAAGAATCAGATTCAGTCACAATATGATCTCACAGTGGTTTTGCCCTTTTGCAGATGAATAATGCAATTCCCAGAGAACTTACTATTTCAGAAGGAGTTCTTTTGGATTCAGCCTGATGAGGAGTATTTATTGTAAGGCCTGAACTGCAGGCTTTTGGGTTGCTGAACTGCAAGATGGGCCAAGAGTTTCTTAGTCTTTTTTTCCTTGGCTGATGAGTCTTTGTTCAATACAGACAAGATTTGTTTCATAAGTAAATTCAAAAAGTAAAGTGCTTGAGCTCTTGGTGAGACACAGGTTGCCCAGAGAAGTTGTGGATGCCCTATCCCTGGAGGTGTTCAAGATCAGGCTGGATAAGCTTNCAAGGTGATTTATCCTTTTTCTGTAAATTGGTATGAAAACATTTAATTGATTTTAAAAAGAAAATGTTCATTTCTTGCCAGAAACAGGTTTTTATCAGAGTCTTCAAATTCTTATCCTGGCTGGGACCAAAAAGCCTAAACTCCTCAAATTCTCCATAGGATGCAGTTGCCATGTTCTCACCCTTTTTGCTTAAATTTTTTGAGGAAACTGAAAAAGTTTCCTGGCTAAATACTCCTCACTTTTATGAAGTTAAGTGGCAAACTTCTCTACTTAGCTTTAGGAAAAAAAAAAGTATAACTTAATGTCATTATTTATCTTTGTCAGACCTGCTGTTCCTGTAGATGGAATTGATCACACCATTATCCTGAGAATAAGCAACTCTTAGATATCCAAGGGGTTCAGTGAAAGTCTGTATTCGGATTAAGGGGCTGTAATGGGACTGAATAGGGGAGGCCCTCTGCAAAACTTGAAAAGCTTTAGAGAAAATATGGTGGAAAATGTTCAGTGTTTTCTCTGTTGCCTTGCTTAGAAGCTTTAGAGATTACTTTCCCTATTAGTAGGTAAACAATGTATTATAGGGCTCTCACATTTTATTTCTAAAAATAAGTGGAATCTTACTGGGTATCTCTTTCCTAGTGTTCCCTGCTTGAATGAGATTAATTATGCCAAGTTACCACAATTCATGCTATTCACAGCTTGTAAATATTGGAGATATTTGTGTAGCTTCATTTGTGTTGTAATACTTCAGACTGAAGACCTAGAGTGTTCCTCTACTCATCCCAGCTGGAATTTTGTCTTGCTGACTCATGAATCAAAGTAGGCTTGGGATCAAACTTCTGGAGCTGGGTATAGACTATAATAAAACCAGTAGCATTTAGGGTTGGTTTTGGTTTTCTTTGAGGTTGATAGGAAATGTTATATATAAAATTCATTTGTTCCATCTGTATTTTTTCCAAACTCTTCCACTGTGCTTCTTATGGTGTTCTTTGACGCTTTGTGATAAAAATCTTAAGATCAGCAAAATAATAGTTTTTAAATGTATAAAACCTAATGTTTACCTATAGAACTTGGTAAAGATGACAGCGCTTCAGAGGAAAAATTGTGACCTCTCTCAGGTCAGATTAAGATAGAATGACACAAATTAAGCTCTTATTACTCACATTTGATATTTTTTTTTCAACTCTCTTTAAAGAGCTTGTAAAACATTTGGTATCTGGGCAATTTACCAAACTGGAGTTAAAGCAAACCAACCAGAACTGGTTTTCCCCCCTAAAAAGTTGAACTAATTTATTTATTTTGGAAGACCAAAACTGCTTTCTCTTTTGCTGAAAGAAGATAACAGTGTTTATGCAATGGTTTTGTAAAATATAGCAAGGCTTTGTGTGCTACTCTTGGGCTATGGATGCTTTTGTCTTGTTCCATGATTCTTATTTTACTAAAACCTGAGTCAAGACTATTTCAAGTTCTCCAATCTCTAAGCAATGAAACTCTGTTTGCCATGAAGCAATTCAGGATACAGTGAAGTAGATCCTCCAGTATTTTCAAGTGCTGAAGCAGAGAAGTCGTTGACAAAATTTAAACATTGTTGTATCCTATTCCATGTCACTAGTTTAGAGTTTAGTTTGGGATTTTATTGGCAAAGTTAATCTGATGTTGGTCACAGACAAAGCTGCATTAATCATTTTTAACGCATCTATGGAGGGCGGTGTGAATATGATAAAATAAGACTTTTTAAAAAAAAAATCTGACGAGTGCAAACAGATGATGGGTGACAGTGATATTTTCAGTGCAAGCTGGGAAACTGCTTTTTTTTGGATCTCTTATCTCTCCTAACATTTTAACGGAAGAAGATGCAAGACAAAACCTGTCCTCCTATGCCAATCATTTCAGAATACATTTCTCTAAAAATATTATTGTAAATATGTAAGAAAGGAGGAAAAAAAAAAAAAAGAAATGAAGAAAGGACAGAGAAAGGAAACTCCCCCCGNAATACAATCCTTTTCTAAGATATGAATTGAATTTTTTACATCGTAGCCTGGCTTGCAGGATAGCTGTAAAAATGCAGTAATCATACAGAATAGACTTAACTTCTGGCATGTGACTCTTTTGCTTTCTCCTCTGTGTTTTCCCAATACTAAAATATGATGGGTTTATTCAGTAAGCAAACTGAATGCTTTTCTATGCAATTTTGGGCTTTGTTGGGAATCCCTTGAGAGCTCTGAGGGTGCCATCAAGGTAACAGATACTTTGTGTTCACTAGTGTATGTCAAGGACTGGCTTACAGTCCTTTTCATATCTTCTCTGATGGCTAGTGTTGCCAAGAGTTTGTTGCTATCATTCATCCACCAGAAGCATCCCAGGAAAGTGATTTTGTCCAGGTCCTAATCCCTACTTCACCTACTTTTCTGCCTGTGTTGGTAGGATTGGTTGCTTTTTCTTGGTGTTGTATAATATTCCTCCTTCTTGTACTGCCTGCGAATTTTTGATGCAAATTGTTAGGACTGCAAAATGTCAGTGAAAGTTTACCAGGCACTTTATTTCAACAAAGTGTAGTATAGCAGGCTTGAGGAACTGACTCTGCCTAGACTTAATCTAATTTGTTCTAAATTTGCAATGAAATGCATAACCAATTCACCTCTAACCAATAAGAAATGGCTCTTTAAAATATACACAGCTAAAGGAAACTGTGGTGATTCATGCTACAAAATGTTTCCATTGTTGGAATAAAAATGGAAATCAGGAGCTTGTTGTAGAAAGTTAATTCCCAGTGAGCAATTATCTATGTGACAAACCAACCTTGTAATTGGCACTTCTGTTGGCAATCTCCATAGAAAAGTAAAGGATTGACAGAACCCAAAGGCAGTGTCTTTTGGGGGAAAGTGAATTGTTAGCATGTTGCATACTGATTCAAGGATAAGAAAGTGCTGGACTCTCCAAATGCAGTAGTGCCCAGGGTGCCTTACTCCAGCAAAAGAAACAAACGGTCACAATAAGTTCCTGACACTCATGTCTGAGAGTAAAATCTTGAAAGTATGAACCCCAAATTCAGTCAGTGGAGGGTACTGGGGTCTGCAGACAGCTTGTGGAAGGTGTTTGTGGGGTAAGGGGTGAAAGCGTCTAAAGGGAGTTTTGCTGCCTGAAGCACATGGTTGATATTTTAACACTGACGGCTGTTCTCCTAAGGCTTCCTGCCAGATGAGGATTGTCTGTGCAGTGAGTGTAAGTAGAAGTAAATATAGTCCAGGTTTATCCCCTTTTTTTTTTTTTTTCAACTTCCATTTAAGAACGAAAAATAAGTTTTAAAAAAAAAAGTAAATATTTTTGGTGGAAAATAGGAAATGGTTACATTAATCTTTTCTGTATCTAGTGATGAAAATGCGTATTGGTAGTAGGATAACAGTCTGAGTACATCTAGGACTGCTGCCACCCTGGTTTCTGTGTAGAGAAAGGTATCCCTGACAAAGCTTGTTGCCCCTCACTGAAATGAAAAGAAAGACTTGCTCCTACCTCTTGCTTTAGATAAAGCAGCAAACTAAAGAGAGAGAGAGCGCGCGCATGCTATGCGAGCTGGAGTCTTACTATGCTCAATCTGATTTTGGCCCTGCCTATACTGTTGCTCATTTATAATACAGGATTTTACAAATCTTTGTGTCTTATCCTGGTGTCACTGTTTAAACACTGGCAATTACTAAAAGCAGCAGGGGGGAAACAGAGCAATGATCTTTGACCCAGATGATGGAGGAGACTGGTGGTGAAGTAGGGGCAGAACCCAGATGTCCTGCTTGATGGGCTGCCTCCCATCCTGATAAAACTAGGCATTCCTGCTTTCAGCACTTCAATACGCTGCCTTTGCTAGCATTAAGACAGTTTCAAATGTCCGTTTTACTTCATTCTCTTAGAAGCTGCTAAATTCCTCTTTTTTTTTTTTTTTTTATTGCTCGGTGCTATTTTTAAGTACATATTTTCTGTTCAGGTTCCACTGTAAATGCCATTCCATTAAGAAGCTCCTGCTGCTCATATAGTTAGCCTAGCTGATGTAAATAACCTAGCAGACAGTGTGAACTCTGCTTTGACAAGCTGTATCGCCTTGTTCCAT
>VZTO01026643.1:6010-20467 GCA_013400615.1 Syrrhaptes paradoxus
AGCTTCTTGGCTAATTATGTGTTGATCCTATCATAAATTACATTTTTCCCTTTATCACCTGATCTTTTGATATTGGCAAGAAAGAGAATTGCTGGTTTTATTCTCTTCCCAGGGGGCTTGGGGACTTTTTTTTTTCTCAGAATACTGGAAAATTTCCTCCATATTTGGAAGGAAACATTTTATTTGCACACAACACAGACTACTGGGGAATTTTCAGTGCTGACACTACATCAAGCTGCCATGTGTGCTTTATACCTGCACAGCCAAAGGAACCAGCAGATGGTTGGTGACAAAAGGAGCATCCCATGGAGCTGCAGGAGAACTGTCTCAACAGATCCAGCATTTCAGAGCCTGAAAGACACTGTGCAACAACCTAATGGTAGCACAGCTCAGCGTGCAGCCAGAAGCAAGGCAGGTGCTTGAAACATTTGCCAAGATTCACTGACTCAAAAGGGCTTAGTCTCCAAGCCAGAAGTAAATCTGGCAAACGAGTGTTGGACGCTCTTACAAAGAGATCTGAGGGCAATCGCCTTGTGTAGGACAGCATCTCCAACCTTGGCTCTGTGACTTTGATAGCAAGAGGACAGACCTCTCCAGTACGGTCCCTTCCAAGACTCAAAGCAGAACAGCCTGTGAGAACAAGGTGGAGCAGTGAGAACGCACAATGGCAAACGTAGTGGTAGGTCAAAGAGGAGGAGATGCTACCCAGCAGGTCTCTTTTGAGCAGGGGTCCCCAGGACCACAGCATCTGCCACCCCACTGCATTCAGTGCCAGGGACCTTTTTATAGGAGAGATGTGGCTATTTGTGGTGCAGAGCTGCTTAAGCTCATGAGATATAGCCCTTGTTGATGGGGTTGGGGAGGAGGGAGTCAAAATTGTTGAGCTCATTATGTCAGATTTGTCAGATCTGGATCAGTCCTGCTCTCTACTTGACAGCTTCATATTTCATGTCATCCTACCTCCAGTAGGCAAGTGACATACTTGGAGTTCTGTCTCCCATCTGAACTTGTTAAAGAAAAAAGTTGTTTTCTGCAACTTTCCTTCTTCAAGTTGGTGGAAGCCAGAAGAAGGAGGGTACAGGTCTTTGCATGTTATTTTCTTAAATCCTCTTCCCTGTGAACTTTTCCAGTACCTTCTCCTGCTGCTGCTCAAATTTCCCGTGCTGCAACTGCAACATATTGACACGATTCACAGTTCTTGTTAAGCAATGGTGAACCTGTCCAGAAGATGTCGAGCCTCCTCCTTTTACAAAGAAATGAACTGTAGCAAAGATCACTGCAGCTAATCTGTCTTCAGACTCAGGAAGATTCTTCTGCACCTCTGCATTTCAGAAGATGACCTTTATCAGATGCAAAGCCTACAAATATGTTTTGACTATGTAGGGCAGACTACGGATATAGGATTTGATGTACAAATGTAACAGCTCTTCACCTATGGTGCATCAGCCAGGACAGAACAGATGCAACGTCACAGAAAGAAAAACATAAAGTAGAGGGAACAAACATTAAAAAATAGCTTATAACTTGCAAATGGGGAAGTGAAGGCCAAGTAAAACAATTTATACAGAAGGTCCAATGGAGTACTGTGGAGTTAGTCTCCCTAGAGGAGGCAAGGGAAGCCAGGGACAATATTATCTCTCTAAACGCAAACATTGTTTGAGAGAGATGGTGCTTCAGCGCAGAACAAGAGAGCTCTTTGCTGAATGCTCGACTGGGCTTGCTGGTGTAGGAAACATTGTGCACACTGATGCCCTAGGGCATCGATTTCCTGATCAGGAGACCCTGAGACCTGCTTCAGCTTTCCCATAATGAGTGGATTGAGTGCATTCATCAGACTTGAGATTTTAGGGCTCAAAGTTCAAAAAAGCTACCGGAGGTGAAATCATTCCCCTCTTTCTTTCTTTTCTTGTCCCTTCCAAAAACAACCCCACTATATTTTTTTTTCTTCCCATTTGACTGAAATCACCTGGGGATCAATTATCTTTCTGGGATGGAAACCATATGCCATTTCACGTTCTTGCATAAGGTTAAGCTGCATATGATGAAACCGATCAATTAAATCTTGTGGGAAAAGAAAGGAGGGTGAAGCCTGGCCAGGAGTTAGTGTTCTCATTTACTGACAACCTAATACAAGATATCAGACACATACAGAAATTTTCTTGTCCGCAAGGAACACAGGAGAGAAAGTGCTGCCTGTGTTGTCATAAAAAGAAGCTGGGGATCATTAAAAGAGGGAACATTAATGTAAACAAGATGGGGACATGCACTGCCTAAGACCGGCAAGAACTGTACTATGGAAAGGTTGAATTAGTTTTAAAAACCAAGTGTTCTGTGTGTTGGGCTTTTTTTTGTTTGTGGCTTGCAGACTGCTTTGAACACAGCAGATACCCTGCTGATGTGTGTTCATAAAATCCAGCCTGCTGTGTGGGTCTACGCTTGCCACTTCACATTAGTCCAGGAACAGTCCCCTAAAATGCTGGTCTGAGTGTCCAATCTATCTGGCATCTGAGCTTGGTTTTTATCATGTGGATGGTTTTCCTTCAAGCTAGAACATGGATTTGTTTTTTTTATTTTTTTTTTTTTAGAATCATAGAATGCTTAGGGCTTTTTTTGTGCTGATCTGGAAGGGATAAAAGAGAAGAAGGGAAAACAGACATAGAAGCAGACCATTGAGTCTCACACCGGTAAAATTCCTCTGCAGAATAACAGCAAGTGGAAATAAGAGCTACAGCCACACGACTGTAGGGAAACGGTGCAATTCAAGCTAAGACCTGGTTACAAAAAAATTCTTAATAACCCCTAAACCAATAACTTTGTCACCTGTATCACTTAATTTCCTTGTCAAAGAGCAACTTTCTCTTCCCAGTGAAAAAGAATAACTCTGAGAACCACTCAATCCACAGCTCTGAAGAGCTTAGGTTGTACCTAGGGTAACATTTCAGTGCAGCTTCACTTCCCCGGCATGTAACATTTGGAAAGCGTGTTACTGAAAGGAAATAGGCACAAACACACACAGATGTCTACTGTTCTGGCTTCAAGTAACTCTGAAGACAAAGAAGGGGGTATATATACAGGCATGCACGTGTGTGGGCATGCATGGGAAAGCAAAGTGAGCTTTATTTTTACACTGAACCCCACCTAAACAAAGGTCCTAATGTTATCCCCTGGAATGAGGTAAGAAATATGATCATTTGGTTCCAAGACCTGCTTGAAACTACAGTTTTTGCAGCCCTTGAATGAGCAGCAGCCAAAGTAAGCGAGATCAGATGAACCGCATTTAGAAGCGATGCAGTGAACTGGTGCAAGGGGAAAGTGCTTTTAGTGGTCGATATGAAAACAGGGGGCTTTCATCTAACCACAGCGAGGATGGCAAGGAGGAATTTGGGCAACATAATATGGGATAAAAGGGTAGATAACCTCTTATTTCAATCTAAAGACTTAATGATGCTTATTAAAAGGTTGTTACTTGATTTCATGGAAGAATTATGACCCTCTCCCTCTTTCCTCAGGATGAATGGCCTGACAGGGAAAGGCAAGGTTTTTTTAAAACCTTAGCCCTTGTTAAGGAGGTGCTCTTCTCATTTCTCTGTAACTTTGACAAAGAATCAGTTCATGCAAACAAGCCATTCACACGCATGGTTTTTACTTGAAGGCCACTGCCTCTTGCCACACACAACACAATTCATCAGGCAGCACATCCATACAACAGCACTTGGGTTGTTATAGAATCATAGAATCANAACCCCTCCAGGGATGGGACATCCACAGCTTCTCTGGGCAACCTGTTCCAGTGTCTCACCACCCTCACAGTAAAAAATTTCTTCCTAATATCTAATCTAAATCTTCCCTCTTCCAATATAAATCCATTACCCCTCGTCCTGTCACTGCACACCCTTGTAAAAAGTCCCTCCCTGGCTTTCCAATATTCCAATAATAATTTTCCAATTATGACTGGATTCACGTAACAATTTTTAAGATTTGGGTCAACTTTCCCAATGAGTAAGAGCTCTGAGATGGCAAACTGCCCTTATGCTTAAGAAAATGCATTGAGTCAAAGGCAAATCTGGAGGAGACAGGTTGAGGTCAATGAACCTCCAGCAGGTAAGCTGGGCTGCACATCTCTGCTCGGGAAATCTTTCCACCACTGCAGCACTTCGTTACAGCTGTCATTTTCTCTACGAATTATTCTTTCTTGTCAGATTTACCTCCCTTTTCACTTGAAACAGGCCAGCAACAAAACAAAGCCTTCTGGAGGTTAATGTAGCAACAACAACAACAAAAAAAGGAGGTGGTCTACCTCTTAAACAAGGGGGCTGAACCACATGGTATTTCTTCAGCTACAAGAGTCCAATCTGTCTGTATCTGAATATAACAGATAGCACCACTTGTCTGGCACTGGTATCAACAAAGTGTTTTAAACTCACTGTTACTAGAATTTTTTATACTAAGTGTGCTTCGAAGCCTTGTAGTTCTTCAGCCAACAATTTGGATGAATTAGTGTATCATAAGAAAAGATCTATTAATTAGCTTTTCAATTAACAGTAGGAAATTCCATACGGCATATGAATATAAGAATACAAGATAGTGGCATTCCTACAGTTCTACAGTGAAGAGACACGGGGCAGAGACCCTGGGAAACAGGAGTCCAGAGCACCAAGCTGCCCTTCTTGTTAGATTAATTCATCCCATCAGCATAAACTGTTTTTTTGTAGGTTAAGGAACTATCCTCCCGCTTATTGTGGACCAAACCACTGGAGTTTAGTTTAGATAGAATTATCCAAATTTAGATAAACTACACCACCAGTTGCTCCTGTATTCCACCTGAAGGTGTTTGTCTTACATGTGAAATGTAAATTCTGAGCTAAACCTAACTAGTATCCAGAGGGAGCCTAGCAATGCAAGATGTAGATTCAAGTACCTTTCAAACTGTAAAATGGGGGAAATGTTTTTAAGTTAAAAATTTTCAGACATGTAGAACATGTGAGAAAGTTCCTTGACAAATTAACATGGCATGGAATCAAGTGATGATCAAATGAATGAAACTAAAGACCCTTTCCCCTGTTGTCTTCCTTGAATAGTCATTTATGAAGCAGAAAGTAAATGCATAAAGAACCTTAAATCACAACCAATCACTCCAGCAAAACTTTTACACTGACTTCACACTACTCAATGGTCTAAAAGCCAGAACAATTGCAACAAGAGATCAAATCCAACTTTACTGGAACAAATTGTGCTTTGAATTATGTTAGTGCTGTGTCACAGAAGTCAATGGGATATGACCTTTGCAACTAATGAAAGAAGTTCACTAAATTTGTCCTAGTCAGATTGACTGCAGAGCCACCTTGTACATTCTGTGCATAGCCTCTTGTTCTCTCTCTTAGGAAAAGTAAAAAATATTTGGCTAAAATATAAGCTCACGAATGTGAGAGACAGCCTTTTGTAGTAAATCCTCCTGTTAAAAAGGACAGTACACTGGAAACGGCAGACCAGATTACGTGAAAACTGATATAATTTGATGAATTTAACATCCTTTCACTGTGAGATCTCTTTGTAGAGGAACAGATTTACCACAAGGTGTACGAGGTGGGCAAGCATTTTAGGGCATTGCCCAGTGCAGCCCTAGTTATTGCTTGTGTGACTGCAGAACAGCAGCAGAGCAGATCCTCATCCTTTTCCTCCTTCCCATCCAGATCATGTCTGATCCCAGCTCTGCATATGGCAGTGGGATAAAGAAATTCCTGAGATGCTCACACATATAATTTATGGCGTGGCAGACATTCACCTGACAATTCTGTCAAACACACATTTGGGAATTGCTGACAGAAATGAGTTTGTTTATTCTTTAAGAAACAAATTAAGTTAACAAGGGGAAGGAGGGGGAAAGAAACAGGCAGCGAAAATAATGAGAAATTAATATAACTATCATTACCCATAAATATTAAAGCAGATTAACAGATTATGAGATAAAAAAGCAAATGGAGCTTCCATAGTTTAAAGTTCTAATAGCATTAAGGTTCTATTTCCCGTCAACTTGTTGTAAGTTAATTGCCATTAATTTTTCATAGCTAAATAGCAGCAGAAATGAGATTCCTGTATTATTGGCCATACACTCTAGCTGTGAAGTGAGTCCAATGTATAATGGTGAAAAAGTCTCATCACAAGATAATTGAAATTATGGTTGGGAAAGACTTATTAATCCATACCCTTGCCACTGAAAATTCCTCTCCACTATAGAGTATCTGATGAATTACTCCAGTTCAACAAGGTTTACAAGTGTCTCAGTGATTTAGAATTTTTTACTGTTAATTGAACAACTTTTTTTTTTTAGTGAAACCTCTCAGCAAGTAGTCTTTAAGTACTATATGGTATCTAACCATACACAATTAGAAATATATTACACATTAGAATGGCATTTGAGCTCAGTGCAAGCAACAGAGCTTATCCTTCCTTTTCAATGCAAACAGCCGACTGCTTCCTTCTCATTTTTAGCATTTTATTCATTAAATACTGAGGCACTTGTTCAAAACACCTTCTTTAGATATCTGACTTAGGCTTCTTGAATACTTTTCTCCATTGGCTATTCATGGAGTTTTGGGGTCTGACAGACCCATAGGGGAAGCAGTCTAAATCAGTCATTTCTACCCCAATCCTGATGTCACAAGAAATGAATTCTGGTATTCACAAAGTGCTTTTCATATTCAGTTTTGGGGTTTTTTTTGGAAGGCTATATCACCACTACATCATCAAGAAGATAACAAAGATTCTGGGCTTCCAACAGTGTGGGTACCAAAAAGCCTATGCAGTGGCAGGATAAAAATTAACCTATTCTGCCGAATACAAAAGCGGATGTGTGTAGTGCATCAGCTAAAAGGCTGCACTCAATTCATAAACCTCTGTATCAAACCACCAGTAGAAGGTGGTGGAAAATCACAAGGGGTTAATGTTTATTCCCCAGAGTAGTTCAGAAAAATAAGTTCCTGCAAGGTCATCATGGTATGTGTCACAGAGACAGCAATAAACCAGTGACATTTGCAGGATACCGTGTGTCACGAAATGCACAAAATGCCCAACTTGAAAACATAAGTTACTGAATCTCATTTAATTTAATTTTAATAATTAAAAAAGTTACTTGTAACAAGTGCCACCACAAATTAACTTCTGATTAACTTTTTTCATGCTGACATCCCCTTTTAATTACGTAAATGTCTTCCACCATATACTATAGAAAATTCTTTAAGTCACACTGCAGCAGGAATTTCTTCCTGCTTTGCAGCTCAAATTTTCTTTTGTTTAACATAATCCCATCATGCCTGTCTTTGTCACCTTGGGATAACAGAAACAATCTTTTCCCTTTACCCTCTGAGTGCATGACTTTCTTTTTCCTACCAAGTCAGGTCGTTCAGCCCCTTAATGATTTTTGCTGCTGTTCTCGGAATTCCCTTCAATTTGTCAACATCCATCACTAGATTCAAGGTGCAATCTCATCACTGCCATATAGCAAGAAAATCACCTCCCTGTGGACAAAGGAATGAAGACTGCACGTACAGCCCCAAATCACACCACCCCTTTTGTCATCCTCTAGCATTCCAGCATGCATATATATTATTTGTTGTCTGCTAAACCCCCAAGGACTCCTTTGACATTTCTGCTTTCCAGGTATCTTTGTCTGACTTAATAACTGTGCTTTAGATTATTTCCCTCTCAGATTTATTAGCCTGCATTTTTCTAGGTCAAATCTCATTTTGTTACCTGAAGAACATATTTCTGACATCTCCCATTCTCCTTGCACTATGTCCTGGTAATTAAACATAGCTTATTATTTTGAAGCTGAAGTTGGAAGGCCCTTATTAAGATTTGGACAGGGATTGATCAGAGTAGTTCAGTTCTTTTATCCTTACATGTCTTGTCCTAATCCTACTGAGTGCTACACCCTAGTTCACTGTCAGGACACTCATTTTTTTTCTCATTGTGGCTGACTATACTGGTGCCAAAAGGCAGTCCTGGAACTCTATCTTATCCTTGCACGTTAGCCAGAAAGAAAAATGTAATCATCCTACCTAGCTTTTGGTATCTACAGTGTAGGCAACCCACACCTGAGCCAGTCTAAGCAATCCTATAGCCAATGGAATAATAAAAATTAAAAAAAAAAAAGGACATGTTCAGGTTACAACTTGTCTCATCCTGAAATAAGCATCAAACCAAGTAAAACAAACTACACCCTGGAAGTGTTTGTTTCTTTTCAGTGGCCATGGAGAAAGCTCAGCAGACCTACCTGTGAATATGTAAACAGCCATAGACAACTGTAGACCATTGTAGACATCTTCTTGACTGGCTTCATGATTTATGCTCTCATTTTTTTCTAACGACTAAAATGTAAAAGCATAACAGCTTCTTTAAGCTAGGTCTTTTTTTTCCATGCCATAAATTTTTTCCTCCATGTAATTTAGGAGCATTTTTGATGATCCATGTTTAGTGGTGGGTTTTACCCAGCAGATGTCTAGGCAGTTAAAGTACAACACAAATACTATATCCTGTATCCTGCTTTTGGATAACCGGTCTAAAGAATTTATATTTTCTTTCATGTCGAGACCTGCAACATATACCTACTGATGTCTTTCATCCTTTGTAATTTAAGTCAAAGTATTCCACTATTTTGTGATTCACTATCAAATTATATCTCAGTGGCACTGAAAATACACAAAACTATTCATTATTTCAATGGTAATGGTAATGAAAAAAATGAAAAAAGGAAGCAACAAAAATAAATAAACCAGCCCTCTCAGATATCTACTGCCTTAAAAACTATGTTATGTAGGATATATTTCTCTCTATGGTATACACAATGGTCTCCAAATGTTTCCCACATTACTTAAGAGTTCAGATAGGTTACCACAACTATAACTGCAGCAGCCAACAGTTTCACAAATTTTCAACTTCATTAATCTATCACTGACTTAAGAGCTGAAGGTGAAGTTCTGATTACAACCTGGCTTCTCGAAAGCTGCCATGGCATAATCCCTGAATCCCATTAAACCTGGCAAATATGAAGATACTTGCCCACCATATGATACTGTACATTAAGTTTATTTCAACAAGAGAAATCTCTTTAAGTTTTATTGTAGGAATAGCTATGAATTTTATTGTTTGTTTAACAACACGGAACATTCCATAAAGATCAGAAACCTTAATTATAGTCCCCTACCAATTCTCCAAAGAATTCATTGGTATGGTATTTTAACCCCTTTTATTTTCTGATTCTAGACATGGGTCTTCTGTTATCGACTGCCATTTTCCACCCATATATTTTAGAAGGAATCAAATCCAATGTATTAAGTAGGTCTACAAGCCAGTGGGATCCTGTTTTCTCACTGGTTTCAAAAAATTATGTTTACAAGGTAAGCTGCATGCTTTTTTTAACATCTGAAATGTTTTGTAGACGTTGCAGTATAGCAACAAATAACTTATTAATATCTGGTGCTAAAATGAGCAATGCCTACATGGAAACAATGCCTTACTCAGCAGGTTTGTTTCCTCCTCTTCCACCATGTTCCTATTGATTCCAGTGATAATCTTTATTGTTTAGCTGTCTTTGCAGTTCCAACATAGATGCAAGCGAGACTCCATTCCTGTGCATGCCTCCTCAAAATAACTGTTAATTATACTCAAAATAATTGTACTGATATAAACCAGTCTGCAGTGCAGGGGGTCGAATATCTATCAGTGAGTACATCATTTCAAGAGGAAATATTTACCCAGGGATAATCAGTGAAAAAATATCCTTTTAAAGCATCTCTCATTCAGCAAGGTTGGAAGAATCTTGTTTGACTGTGAGACATCCTGTCGTGTTTGAAAAAAATCTCTGATACAGACCAGTATATGAGTCTGTACTAGACTGACCTTCAAAAGGAAAGGTATGGAAACAAGTGAAAGCAGCAATGATGTTCATTTTGTGTACTTAATTGTAACTGCAAAGCAATATTAATGGCAGAGCAAGGCATCCGAAGGTAGGTCAGAACATCTCCTTGGATTAATTAACAGTAGAATTACTGATAGTATCTTAGAAACAACGATTTTATTACTGGAACTGACCACTCTGTTGGAAAGTATTTAATAGTTCAAAATTTTCCATGTGAGAGTGAATCTCCGAACCTGTCCACTGATGTTCACTTTGGGTGGTGTGGGCAGTCAGTCAGCCTTATTAGAATTTTACTAAAGGGCCAAGTTTTTTCCATTCTTGTTTCTCAAGGAGTGAACATCACTGGAGACCAGAAGAAAGGCTGTGATGTCCCCCAGGACTAAGACACAGGCTGGATCCATGGAAAGGATTGATGTCGGGAAGTGTGTTTATAACCTGGCCCTGTGTGACCGCAACACCCGACAACGTCCATGTGATAAGTGAGATCACAGATCACAAAAAAAAAATGGATTTGGATTAAATTTCTGACAGAAGAAGCCAAGAGTTTTCAAGTGAATGTTTCAGAAGAAAGCATAAAAGGCAGGGATGTTTCAGTGCTTTTAAAATTATAATATTTAAACCAACTAATGTACTTGCATTTTTTAATAGGATAATAGGATTTGCTCATTATTTGCAAATTCTGGTTAAAAATTTATACATCAGTAGGCAATATTTTTCTCTCAGGTACAAAATTTAAAGACATTTGTTCTTGAATATTCAAGATTAGAGAAAATTCTTGAATACAGAAGGCAAGAAACCTGTGGTAAACTACACAAGTTGTTCTAGGGAGCTCTAAAGCCATGACTGTACAGTCCTTAATTTGGATTAATTTGGATCTTAACCAGCATTTTTTCTTCATGTACTAACAAGAAACTTCCTCTTCCAAGAAATGGTTTCTCAGCTTTTAGATGATGAGTTGACAACATTTTATTATTCTCCCAAAAGTAAATGGCAAAGTGGCAAGGCATAGGTGGTTCTGGGTGGAGCCCATAACCATATGGGACAAGAAATAAAGAATACTATACCCAATTGAAAGTGGGCATGAAAGCATAAGGACAGTTTTAACTTGTGTTTTAATGTTTCCACCTCTCAGGTTAAAAATAGAATTGGATTAAATCTACTTTCTGTTTCCAAATGTATTTTAGAACACTCAGTAATTTTTCAATATTTATTGCAATTTTTCTATGGCTTTTTTTCAGGCAAACTAAAACTGAAAGAAAGAGAAAAAGAAACCTAACCCAGCAACACAGATTTTTGAGCCTCCTTCAGCTAACTGAAAAAAAAAAATTAAATAAATTGTGATGCCAAACAATAAAGCCAATAATGTCAGTAATTATTTTAACAGACATGATGAAGCAGACTTGCAAGTGGGTGTCTGTTGCCATTTCAAAACCACAAAAAAGTAGGCTGCCAATACTGCTAAATGAGAGGAAACAAATACACATGCAACTTCTCAGCACTGAATAGTAACTGGTATTTATTGCATTCCAGCTTATTTTATCTGACTCTTCATTTAATTTTACTTTGCTCCTCATAGAGTGCATTATATTAAATATTTACTATCTTGGTTAGGATGTCAAGGCACACTTTATTGTCTTATTAGATTACTGAACAGTTCTTCATGTAGGAATTATTTAGGGTTGCTCAAGGGTGGAGAATTAAATGTGATGGGGTGAAATTAGAAAAGGAAGATGTACAGACAGTTAATCTGGTCATATCCAGAAAACTGTAAACCATTTTCCAGGGAAGAATTAGATCTTTTCTTCCTTCAGATTTTTGCAAATAGACTGGGTATACTGATAACAGCTGTTCAATAATAAAGATTCCTATGCAGAAAGAATAAATTGTGGTCTTGGTTGACTTGGTAGCACAATGGTCTCTTGCAGTAACCGGTGTCTTGAGAGTCAGAAGATATTTTCCCAGCTCTCCCACTGACTCCCTTTGTAACTTTTGTTGGCTGACCTCAGCAATGTCACTTTCTCTTGGGTCACTTGAAGAGTCTTAAGTCTCTCAAAAAGAGCATCTGAAGAGCTCCACCATTTAACAGCTCTTTTTCAAGACACCTGGCCAGCAACAGACAGTATTTTCTCAGATGTAGATGTTCCTGCTCTGTTAGTCATTGGGCTTCTTCTACAATTGAGCATGGAGAACCACCTCTAGAAAATTGTTTTCTTTCTCTCTGTTAACGACACAGGAGGCCCAAGTGATTGCCCTAGGAATGACTGTACTTGGTTGGACCAGTGACTCATCAAATCAAGTGACCAACATGGACTTCTAGAAAAACAACAAAGAACACACAACCATATTGAGAGGTAAGTCTGCCAAATATTCTCCCAGACCCCAATAAATTGTGACTCTGTCAGAGAAAGAGATGCTGTGATTAGTAGCTTTCAAAGGATGTTTCTCCATGAAGTTGTTTAGAACATCCACAACTAGCTCAATAACCAGTCTTTAGATGGCTAAAGAAAGAAGTAGCTCACTCTGAAACCCTTGCATTTTATTGCTGTTCTACAGTAATATTGCTTTTCCACTCCTAGTGACATTAAATTGTCCCCTCTTTTTCTGCAGAAGAAGAAAGCCACGATGTCACAAGAACTGCCAGCTTGAATATTATTCAATGTCCTTTGGAAGGCGGGAGGGTGGGATATCTCCCTGGGAGAGATTGGATCAAGTGATCAGATTACTTGCAGGGAGAGCAGAGTAACTAGAGATTAAAGGCTGGAGGAGGAACTGACAGGTAGGGGGAATGAAAAAATAGATGTGGTTCCTCTCTACCCGACAAGCAACCATACTTTCCAGGTGTGGCTCGGAGCCAGGACTCTGTTCCAAGTGCCCCTCTGAACTTGGTCCACCACACTTCCCAGGAGGTTAATCACATTAAACTACTCCTAATATTTTATGGAAAATTGATAGCTTCTTCTGATGATCTATAAACTCCTACTCCATGCAGTAGCTGTCTTTTAAATCATGGGTTGGAGACTTTCCCAATTTTCAACTTCTAAAATCTACCCAGTGGTCATATAACTACTATTTTCTCTCACACTTGCTTACAATAGGTCTCTTTTATGCTTGTTTATTTTGCTGCTGTGGATTTATTTTGATCCCCATGGATCACTGTCATGACATGAATAACGTCTTCAAAACAGCAACCAAAATCTCATCTATCATTACAAAAACTCAGAAAACAGCAGCACAGCTCTCCTGTTCTTCTTTGAACTACTGGACCAGTTCTCATTGTATTTTCTCCCACATTCAGCATCTCTTTCCCTGTGATCATACAAAAACAATCGGAAAGCCCTGCTGGAGAAAAAGAGAAGGGTTGGATTTTTTTTTTGCCAATAAGCACTCAAAATCTCATGATGAAGATCACAACTGTGTAACCGCCCCATGCTCTTCCTACAGTTATCCTGTGGGAGAGAGATGGAAAGGGATTTTCTTGAAGAAACTTTTTTTTTCCTCTACTATTTCACATCAAGTTCAAAGTAAAATAATAGAAAATAGATCCTTGTGCTTGTAACAGGAGATCTCCAACATATACTCATCACCAAGATGCTTGATCAGCAACCAGTTTTCATAGAACCATAAAATCATAGAATCATTGAATGGTTTGGATTGGAAAGGGACCTTTAAAGGTCATCGGTCATCTAGTCCAACCCCTCCTCTGGGCAACCTGTTCCAGTGTTTCACCAACCTTATTGTAAAAAAATTTCTTCCTTTTATCTAGTCTGAATCTACCCTCTTTTAGTTTATAATCATTACCCCTTGTCCTGTCCTATCCTATCCTAAACGTTTTCTCATTTGTAAATGTACGCAAGGGGACAGTCAATGCCATGCTCTTGGGTGGACCAACCCCTGCAGTCCTGGCATAAAAGCCAGCTAGAATGATCTTGTGATGAAACACCAGTTGATGTTGATCTTGTGATCTTGGTGCACAGCTTCATGTTCCCTTTGACTAAATGACTGCCCGATGGAACAAATTCAGAGCCAGGCACGGTGAGGATCTTAATGCTGGAGACCAAGAGTATCTAGTACTGAATATTTCTAGGGGAAGCTGATGAAAGGGTCAAGGACAAGGCATACTGTGGGAAGTAGTAAGGAGAAAAAAAGTGAGATGCTAAAGGCAAGAAAAAAGAAGAAAAACAATAGTTTTAAACTGCAAAAAATGCCCAATCAGCTGTGGCGTGCAGTTCTGTCAGATACTTTAAATCCACTTCCCAGTGTCAAAGCTGAAGTGGAATCTGCTCAGTGCTCAGCATTACTTTTCATTAAAGAAAGTGGCTGCTGGGAGTACAAGTTGCAGCAGGCTTCAGAGGAGAAGATGAGCAGGGAGAGGATCAAGAAAATCTCAGAGACAGAGAGGAGTAGAAAAAAACAGGCTTGATTTTCCTCTCACTTAAAGCAGTTTTACTTGTTAAAACTCAGATGATTTCAGAAGAGCTGCCCCACATTTACAGCAGTATGAGACCAATTGTGTTCCCAGGGGAATATATTTTATGATATGC
>VZTO01026644.1:6724-30798 GCA_013400615.1 Syrrhaptes paradoxus
CAGGATGGTTTGGGTGGGAAGGGACCTTAAAGCCCACCCAGTGCCACCCCCTGCCATGGGCAGGGACACCTCCCACCAGCCCAGGTTGCCCAAAGCCTCATCCAGCCTGGCCTTGAACCCCTCCAGGGATGGGGCATCCACAGCTTCTCTGGGCACCCTGGGCCACTGCTTCACCCCCCTCAGCATAAACAATTTATATCTTTATACTTGGTCTGAATTTCCCCTCCTTTAGTTTAAAACCAGGATTCTTTGTCTTATCACTACAAAGAGCGTGGTGAGACACCACTTTCATCTTGGGCAGGTTCTTTGCCTGTGAAGAAAAGTGAGGTTGAGGCGATCGTTGCTGCGTGATCCTGGGCAGGTGGCGGATGCTCCAGCGCATACCCAGCTCCTTATGAAACGGCCTCAAGTTGCACCAGGGGAGGTTGAGGCTGGATATTAGAATAAATTCTTCACTGCAAGAGTGCTGAGGCATTGGAACAGGCTGCCCAGGGCAGTGGTGGAGTCACCATCCCTGGAAGGGGTCAAGAAACGTGTGGATGTGGTGCTTGGGGACATGGGTTAGTGGGTTGGGTGGGGTTGGGTTGACGGTTGGACTTGACGATCCTTGAGGTCTTTTCCAACCTTCATGATTCTGTGATTCTTAGTGCTGATGCAGAAACATCTCCGGTGGCTCAGCTTCAAATCTGATGGTCCAACAAAATGGTCAGGGCTTTTCCCCAAATTAACTCTTCAGCCCCAACGTCAGTTTGTTGTTAGCCATGAAATTAAACAAATTCTTGGCTCTTGACCTGTGCGCTCTTAAGAGAGGTCTCTCTCTTCACTTAATCTTAGTTTAATTTTCACATAATGAACGAAATATCCATTTGAGCCTGGGGCAAATGTTCTTCATTTCATCGGCTGACTGAAGTTCTTGGGCATAGTCACTTCTGCCAGGAGAGTTAATGAGTTACAGGCGTTTGTATTGGGTCCACCGTTCGCAGGTTTTGTCTAACGATGAGGTTGTACGTCCCTTATCCCCTGCGTACGTCCCTTATCCCCTGCGTACGTCCCCTATCCCAGTTTGGATTAATAATAACCAGTACAGTTAACCCTAATACAGTTGCTTGTTTTCTTGGGAATGAACTCTGTGTGTATCCTTTCTAAATCCCAAGAACATGAAGGTGAAGCCAGACGATGATTTTTAGATGGAAGAAGAGGTTTAGCCTTCTAATAACTGGAAAAGATCACATCATCTCCCAATCTGTTATTTCCTATTCTGGGAATGAAGAGAAGAAACGACTGTTTCTCAAATCACATCCAGAGGGACTAAAATCTGCGGGGACGAGGTCTGCGAGCTGTTTCCCGTCTCTTTTCCTTGGAGGATAAAGCCCTGCTCTTGCAGAGCCAAGAGAGCTTTAAGAGGATGTCTCAGACGTTTGCCAGATGGACACGGGCAGATCGCAATCCTCGTTTTGAGTAAATAGCATTAGCCGAACTTAGCTTCTGGATTGTGCTGTGGCTTCCCTGGCCCACTCTCCAGTGGCTTTTTAATTTGGATTTTTGTTGATGATCCCATGGTCCCACTCTTACGGGAGAAAATGTGTTGGGTTCGTTATCAGACATTTCTCGGGGATGAGCTTTGCTCACTTCCCCAGTTTTGCCTGCCCACTTGGATAGCTTTCCAGAGATGGTACTGTCAACCTGAAGATGACATTCCTAGATGGAAACAAATAAAAATATTTTCCTTTAATTTGCTCATCTTAGGAAACAAGTGCATTTTGTTTATAGCCAAATCCTCCTAGCTGATCTTTTTTTCTTCCTACGAGCAGCTATTTCTAAGCATATTAAGGCTTGCTGACACTTGATCAGCTTCAAAATACTTATTTGTACAAGAGAACTCTCAAGGCATATTAAGTGTAATTTCTGTCTCCCGGGACAGTCTTTGATCTCTGGTTCTGCTCTCCACGCTTTTACCCTTTGTGGTGCACGTCCTTACGATCTGGGAAATAAAACTTTGGAGGGGAGTGACGGGTGCTTGGAGAACAAGACCTGGGTTAGGACCATGAGGGTGTCTCCTGGATGCCAAGAGCTTCACCACCGAGTTTGTGGAGGGCTTTTGGGCTAATTTCTGTGCGTTTTGGGATCTTTGGACACGAGCTAAAGGGAAGAGAAGGGCCAGCTGCTGCTGCTGAGCCATGCGATGTGTTGCAAAGTGATAAAACCACCCTAAAGATGTAAAAGCACCCGGCATGGAGAGGTGGTGGCCTCTGGGACTGGGTGTTTTGTGTTTGAGGGAGTGTGGATTTTTAACGGGTAGACCTAGGGAAAATTTCACAATAGGGTTGGTCCTGGGGGGAGAGAGGTGGATCGCAGAGGGATGGAAAGGGAGGAAGATGCACCGTATTTTTTCCAGTGCCTTGCATCTTTTTATATCTGAGGCTTGGAATAACTTGCTGACACTGCGCTGAACCCTTCCAGGAGGAGCAAATTAAGCCAATAAATCCCCTCCCTGGAGGTGCTGTCAATATTATGCCGCTACCTTCATCAGCAAAGCTTTGCTCTCCGTGTGGATGTTGTGCGTGGGACCCACCCTGGGCGCCTGGCAAAGTGCTGAACGTCTCCAGGTGCTCGGAAATCAAGTGCTGCCTTGAGAGGCCTCGCTTTGTTCGGGCTTAATAAAAGCATCACGTTTGCAAACGATGTGCTGAATCACCGGGGAATTCTCCCGTTCGGCTTGGCTTCACCGAGTGGGAAAAGCACGTATCCAAGATAATTTTATCCAGCTCGCTCTAGGAAGCGGTGTTGAAATGGTGTTTGTCAAAGTTTCTCTTTTTTTTTTTTTTTTTTTTTAAAGCTTCCACGGTCTTCTGCTAAACAAGCTCTTCTGGAAGAGAGTTTTCTAAAGTAGGGGAGGAAAAACAGTTCTTTAGGCTTGTCTTCAGAAATGTAAACAGCTGCGGCACTTTGGAGCATCGCCTCTCGAAGCAAGAGCGCGCTGGGCTGGCACAAGCAGCTACTTGTAGGAGAACAGGAGGTAATTACCGTGGAGTGAGTTCACTTCCAACTTCAAACACCGGGGAGTTAATTTGCTCGAACGTGATGGAAAACACACAGTGTTTGTAGGTGGGCTGCTCCCGAGATGAAGAATTTCAGCAACTATTAACATGCTTTAAAGCCATTTATTTTAAACGTGATGTCCTGGTGCAGGTGTGGATTTGCATGGATGGGATTTGGATGGGCTCAGCCATCGATAACCCTGAGCCTGGCTTTGGGAAGCTGAACAAAAACCCACTGGAGATAGTGGGGGACAGTCGTCCTGTGCTGTGTGCTGCACGTGGTCTTGATCTTCTTGGTGCTTTGTCTCCTGCTACCTGGCCCACCCTTGGGAGCCTCTAATGAGAGGGGAGGGAAAAAAGGGAATAAATCCCCAAACCTGGGGTGCTGCCCCCAGCTCTGGGGTCCTCAGCACAGGACAGACACGGAGCTGCTGGAGCGGGGCCAGAGGAGCCCCGGAGATGGTCCGAGGCTGGAGCAGCTCCCGTGCGAGGACAGGCTGAGAGAGTTGGGGGTGTGCAGCCTGGAGAAGAGAAGGCTCCGGGGAGACCTTCCAGCACCTTCCAGTGCTGAAAGGGGGCTACAGGAGAGCTGGGGGGGCTCTGGATCAGGGGGTGCAGGGACAGGACGAGGGGGAACGGTTTGAAGCTGGAAGAGGGGAGATGGAGATGAGATGTGAGGAAGAAATGTTTCCCTGTGCGGGGGGTGAGGCAGTGGCCCAGGTTGCCCAGAGAAGCTGTGGGTGCCCCATCCCTGGAGGGGTTCAAGGCCAGGCTGGATGAGGCTTTGGGCAACCTGGGCTGGTGGGAGGTGTCCCTGCCCATGGCAGGGGGTGGCACTGGGTGGGCTTTAAGGTCCCTTCCACCCAAACCATCCTGGGATTTAACAAATGCTCTAGGGCTGCTTCTCTGTTTAGTGTTTTCTGTGGCCAGCTATTTTTAGATTCCTCTATGGTTTTGATCACACTCTTGTTTAAAGTTTCTATGAAAAAAAAAGAAGTCCTTTTTTGAAGTGTATTTTACATACATTATTGCTTTGCAATGTCTTTTCTTTGGGAACTAAAAATAGTTCCCTTTAGTCTGCATCTACTAGTGTTCAGTAGAGTATTTTTAAAAAATCATTATTTATCTTCATCTCCTTCTCAGAGTGTAGTGAGGCGGAGAAATTACATTTTACAGTGTCCAAATTAAAAGAAAGACACTTTGTAAAACTTTATGGAAAGCTTTTTTAACTTAAGGGAATGTTTCCATGGTTGAAACCTCTACTAGGTCCTGGTGATCTGTTGTAGTTTTACTTGAGCGAGTAATAACGTTGGGGAAGGAAACGCTTCAGTGACAGGTATCTTCATGTCGTATCCGTGGATTCTGTGCCGCGAGTCACAAAGAAGTTGATGTCTTTATTCTAATATCCCAGATTTGCAGTTTTCCTACTGCTCCCGCAGAAATTAAATCATCTTTGCTGTTTTTTGGCAACGTGCCCGGCGATGGCAGAGCTAAAATAGCAGATCCGAAGGGAGGATGGGGATGGATGGACTGGCTGATCCAGTCACAATTCTCTTGTTCCCAACTGGATCTCCTCCCAGCGTTTGGGTATTGCTCCCCAAAGACAGCTGTGGGGCACATCTGGCTGCCCCCGCACCGTGCGCTCATCGTGGTGCTGGGCAAAGCTGATGGAAATCAAATTTGAAACTGGAGCTCGTTGGTTTTTTGCCGCAGGAGGCCAAGGGCAGCCTGGCGTTGACCCGTGCTGGGACGGCGTTGGTCCGATGAGCCCAACCCACGCTCCCGGCGCACGCGGCGTCCAGGCTCCTGCCAGGTGGGATGGCTTTGGAAATTGCTTTCCTTTCATTTTGTAAGAAATGATTCTCTTGAAACTGGGGATTAGGATGCCTCTGGCAGTTTGAGGAAGATAAGTAGGACTGCAAATAACAGGGGTGTGTAGCTCATTTTCTGTATCTTAATTCCATTATAACACACCCAGAGTCCCGGTCAGATGGGACCGAGACCTTGTCAGTGAATTCTCTTTCTGCTCTGACTCCCATTTGTGGGGATTATTTTAACACCCCAGGAAGGATGGACAAGATGGGGGTATTTGAGGAGCAGCAGAATGGAGGCTGTTAGGATTTGGCTCTTGTGGGGGTGTGATGGAAAGAAAATCCATCGTGTGGATCTGGTTGTCATTTTGTCATATCCAGGGAGCACAGGTCGTGATGGATTGGACCCATTTCGCTGGACTGAATGTCTCCTCCTGATGGACCGGTGGGCTTTCCAACTGGTATTGGAAATACCAGTGTTGGTATTGGAATGGTGTTTCTCTTTTTTTGGTATAGCATTTAAAATACATCTCAGAGATGCTTATAAAAGTCTATTTCTCACGATTTCCTGTTGCAGAAGTAGGAAGGTGGTGTGATTGCTGCTCAGCCAGGTGACGGAGCTGATGTTCACGTCGGTCTGCAGCTCGTAGACTTGCCGCACCGCTGTTGTTGTTTATTTTCCCCCAGAAGCCGCATCCTACAACCTTGGGTATTTCATTAAAAATACAAATATTCTTTCCAGATAAGAGTTTTTCCATAAGTAATACTGAGCAGAAAACATTTTAATTTTGGATAATCTTACCGATTTTATTCTTTGGACTGAAAACTTTAGCTTGAGCTCCTTCAATCACGAGAAGAATCATTAATATAATAATTTAAACACAGTTGTGTAGGTGTTAGTGATGGTTACCAATGCAGGGATGATCCCTGACATCTCTTCTACCATCTGGAAAAATCTGTTTGATCCAACAGCTGTTTCGTGCGGTAGGATGAGTAAATACTTCCCTGTTGCCTTTCATTCCCACTGGGACTTTGCTAGCTGTCAGGATGAGCGTGATATTTGATACAGGCATGTGTCTTCTCATCGCACCTACCTCTAATGCCGTTTCTGTCAACTGCTAAAGTATAAAATGAAGTTTTGGGTAAGGCTTAATAGGTAATGTGTATGATCAGAAAAACACTGGCTGATGGCATGAAATACTTTGAGGCAAGAATGGAAAAAATCTCTTAAATACTTCTAAATGGCTTTGGAAAAATACGTGCTTGGTCCCATCTCATCCGCGGTAACTTGCGTGGAGGTAACCATGGAAATTCTATATCTAAAGCTCATCTCCAAAGAGCTGATTTAGCACCATCCCTTGTTCCGTCCAGTCCTTCCCGTGCTCTGCTGGTGCGCGGCAAGGCGTTGGTGCCGTGCCTTCCAGGTTGGTGTGTTTGGGGGAAAAACCCACCGAGAAAACAAACTCCAAAGTGCTTCCCCAGCCCGCTGCTGGGGTTAGGTGACAGTCCAGCAGTTTGGGCTGCTGATAAATGAGAATCCTGCCACTGGAATGAAGCCCAGATGCCCTTCTTTGTGCCTCTCTATGTTTTTGGGAACGTGAGCGGGGTCCGTGCTGCGGAGCCGCTCGCCTGCGTCGCTCTGGGAGGCGGCTGCAGAACCAGTGCAAGACCCTGGGAAACCTGTAACGACTGAAATGATTTTAAGGCTGAAAGTCAGGAATGCTGAGCTTAGCGGCGTGATGCTGAAGGTGTTAAATCCAGATTGACCTGAACTATTATTTTGACTGAAGCCACTGGTGTTTATATTAGTGATATGATTTATTTTTGCTAAAAGAAAAACCTGTTTCCTCTGGCTGCAGAACCAGAAGCTAACCTTTTGATTAACCATCTGTTTGGATTCATGTAATTTCCTTTTCCAGATTTATGACAGTTTCCCAAAGTCGCTTGCGCAGGAGACAGCGATGCTTTACAAGGTGCAGCAGGCAGAGCCCGCAGCGCTCCGCCAAAGGCGTCTGCATCAGTAATTCACATTTTACACCTGCAGAAACCCAAGCGGGAGGAAACTTGCCTAAATTCTAAATTTCCCTTCTCCCTTCTGCCTTATGCCCGCGTTTGCCGTCTCGTTGGGTTGTTTTGCTGCTGCAATTAGCGGTAACAACCTCGTCACGACGGGGAACGCGTGGTCAGCAAACCCCCTTGTAGATGGCGTCGGCATCGAGAGGTCGTGCTGATGGATTGGGAGCTGGTTTGGGTTAATGCATAGAAGAGAGGGAGGGGGAAGCGTTTTGCTGGATTTGCAAAGTTCTCTCCCTGCTGGTGTGTTTCTGTTCGGGAGATGGCAGCTGGAGTGCTCTTGTGTTGAGTATAAGCACTGCTGGAGCAATCCGGGGGTTCGTTACGACGGATGCTTTAGTTGAGATCTGGGTTTTCCTTTATGCTCCTTTTCTAGTTACCTATAATTGGAGATGATCAGAGTTTCTGGGCTCCATGGAGGAATTCCTGTGCCAGGACCTGCGGACTCCAGGAGACCTCAGGGTGCTTCTTCTCCACCCTGGTCTTGTGCCTGAACATGCCGTGGTGCTCCCCTCCGCTTTGGGACAAGGCTCTGCAGTTAAACAGACCCCGCAGCCAAGGTTTGGGGGTCCTGCAGGCATCTGCCAGGGGGGTTCAGGGAGGAGCATCCGTTTGGGACGCAGAGAGCTCAGCCTCGCTGGTTTTGGGCATGTTGTAGGTACCCGGCGGTTTCTTTAAGGTGGTTTTACCCTCCGAACGTGCTGTTCGTTGGTAGATCAAAGCAATTCGGAGGCTGCGTGTTGTACAGGTTTGGAATGGATATTGGAGGTGACACTTGTGAATCCTTCGCTTTGCTGCTAGCTGCTTTGTCAGAAAAGGGCACATCAAACTCTCCCCTCCGACGGAGGCACCGAGGAGTTATTTCGGGAGACGGGATCTTCACTGAAGTTTCTACAGCGTGTCGTCGTACTACCTCCAGTGTAGCTGCTTCTCATTTCCAGCCCCTTTCGGCTGATGCTTCAAAGGAATATTGTCAAAGAAATCGCCCAGTGTGCTGTGGTTACCGAGTTGCTATTGGAAAGGGAGGAGGAAATTCCCCGCTATTGCAAACCCATAAACGGAGCTGAGGAGGGAGGACGGATGGGAAAGCAGTTATTTTTCAGCGGGATGATGAAGAGAGATGTTGAGTCTCAGCAACTGTTCCGATAACTCTCCTATGATTTGTTTACCAGCTGGTTTTCATTCCCGAAAGGAAAAGCATTGGTTTGGGACTGGTTTGAGGAGCTTCACAGCAAAAAGGCTTGTTCACATTGCCGCTAGCCACAGGTGGAAATCCTCAGCCAAAGCCTCTGTTGGTGGAGCTGGTTTCCCTGGAAGGAGCAGAGCAGCGGGGAGCTTGGGCTCCGGATTGATGGATGGGAGAAACGTTAAGGGGTTGGTTTGCCCGCAGGATCTGAATTTTTCTCCAAGTGATGCTTTTTGCAGAAAACACATTTTGATGTACTGACTTAAAGCAGTTTATAAACAGGTTTTTTCCCCCCTCTTTTATAATATTACATTCAGCTTGCATGGCTGCAGTCCTCTCCTTCTGAAAAATCTTTTTTCCTTCCCTGCCCGTGCCCTCTCCTGATGGCACATGGAAAACAAGCGCGATGCTGTGTTTTCAGGGTGGCTCAGGACCGATGGCAGGACAGGATGGATGCGAGAGCAGAGGAGTGGGAGGACGTGTATTAACACTGACACTTCGCTTCTCTGCGTCTGCAGCTGGAATCCCTTTTCTCTGAAATTACTGGAAAACAGGCTTAGAGGAGCGTAGCCGGGTGGTGGGAGATTTCACGAGCTATTTGAGGCTGCAGCGGAGAAAGGGAAAAGCGCAGGTTAACCCTTGACTTCTCTGTTCAGGTTGTCTGTTTCCTTTATACAGCCCCTGGTTCTGGAGCTGCTCTTCCACCCAGTGCCCAGCCCAGACCAGTTTATAGCACAGGACAGGAACTGGGTGAGAAATGGGGATTATTGGATCCGGTCTGGCAGCGGGCGCTAGCAGGGGAGCAGGTGAAGCGGTTGTCCTTGGCATCTCAGTACCATTGTGTGCGCGTGGCCATCACGGGGGTTTGCAGGAGTGGCAGAGGCTGGGTGAGGCTTTGGGCAACCTGGGCTGGTGGGAGGTGTCCCTGCCCATGGCAGGGGGTGGCACTGGGTGGGCTTTAAGATCCCTTCCCACCCAAACCATCCTGTGGTTCTGTGTCCGTCCCTGGCATCCCCTCGCTCACCTTCTGCAGCGTTGTCGGCGAAATATTGAATAGTGTGTGAAAGCAGGGGGAGGGAATATTTAACTTCCATTGGGAATCGACTCAGACAAAGCATTCAAATAGCTGAAGTTATAAATACAGATAAACTTACAGCATTGTGGGTTTTTTTAATAAGAAAGCATAAATACAAGAGAAAGCGGCTGTAATGCTTTAAAGTTCACTGCAGCTCTTCTGTATAAACAGAGCCCTCTGCTCCCAGTAATCCTTTATTTCTAAAGCACCGGTTAGGCGTTCAGGCTGATAACATGTCACCCTAAAATCTCCGACTGTACCCTGCACGCTGCCTCTGACGGTCCCCGTCCCTGGTGGTACCTGTGCGTTGCTGCTGCAGCAGCAGCTGGCGCGTTGGATACACTCGGGCGGGTAATTTCCTTCCCCTTCCCATCCATGAAACCTCCTAGAAATGTTCGTGCCACTTTAAGTAATTCGGCTTTTGAGAAAATCTCAGTGGTTTTTTTTTTAGAAATAATTAAAAATATAAACGTGCAATGGAACTGTTCGGCAGCGTTAGGTTTCAGTGTGCACTAACGTCGCAGTGATGAAGGTTTTGCTTTATTTTTTTTTCCCCCCACTCATTAGAGTCCTCAAAATTACCTTTTTACTACTGGGTTTTCTTTCTGTAGCTGCATCATTCTTACATTATGCATAAATGGATTTATGCCGTTCCGTAATATCTGGCGTTATAACTCCAGTATATTATTTTCTTACTGTTAATCTGCTTTGGGTTATTTCATTGTCAGGCAGGGATTACAGCACACACAGTACTTCCCTGTTCATATCCTGTTTATCTCAGCTATCTGCCTTGTATAAAAATCACAAATATGATGATGTGAGTAATGAGGGCGGCGAGAGAGGAGCAGGTTTCAAATCTGGAAGTGGCGGTTGTTTCAGAACGTCGTCTCCGTTTCATTTTCCCCTTTTATCCTCCCAAAATATTTAATCGTGAAGATTCATTTTCCCCTTTTATCCTCCCAAAATATTTAATTGTGAAGATATGACACTGAAGAAGCGTTGGAGAATATCCTAAAATTATTTTGTTGGCTTTATTTTTTTTAAATAAACCTGTTGAGTCAGCTTCTTGGAAACTTCAGAGTTGCTTCTGGATGTAATGAGCTGTGCCGCGGTTTGGATTCGGTGAAGGTGCTGAGATGAGATCTGAGATCCCTGTGGACAGGGATGGTTTTATTAGCGATGCGGAGCTGTGATGCTGCCGAGTGCTTTGCATCTCCAGCTTACGCTTCGGTTTGACTCAGCGTGACCCAGGCCCTCGTGAAACGATGCAACTGAAATTCTAAATTCACTGAAATCGAGAGAATTAGAATTTCACAATGTCTGACGCCTCCCCCCGTCGCTGTTCTGATGCCAGGACATTAAAGCATCTTTGGAGTTAAAAACGTGAGACAAGGGGGATGAAGAACTGGAAAAGATACGGATTAATAGCAAAGTTCTCACTGTTGGGCTCTAGTACACCTTCTGTGTTCATATATTAATGAAAATTCTGTCGTTTTATAGGCAATATCCTTAAGAGATTTTATTTATGATCTCCTCCTCCATTAGTCTTTTTTAAATGACATTTTGTTGTGGAAGAAAAAGGCAAGAACATCTGTCCCAGGCTGCTGGTGCTGGTTGTTAAGCACATTTTAATGATGGAGAGTAAGAAAGTAAACAGTTTAAAGTACTGTACCACGTACTCGTGATCCCGCGCGCAGCTGCTGGAGCGATCGTGACGGGCTGAGGCCACCGCCGGGCTTGTGTCTCGCGTGTTTCTGCATCGCTTTGGGTTTACTCGGACAGCAGCCTGTTCGTGGTGGTACCCGGACAAACCCATTTGTCATCGTGTAATCGTCGTCAGCGGCTTTGAGTAGAGAGGAAAAAAAGGTAGGAGAGAATTAAAAGTCAGTCTCGCGTTCCTAACATCAAGATTGTTCTTTGCAGGAGATCTGAGATTAGCGATTTATTTTTAAAGTGTGGTAGGAGCTGCTTTTGTTGGAACAGGGAACCTGTGACAGCTTAAATTCCACCTTCAAACTCTCATCGTCTTTCCAGCACGTGGAATCGGCATCTGCACTCTTCAACCAGGTCCCTCTTCTGCACCTGATCGCCCCTCCTGGGTTACTCAGAGGTACCTCCAGGTAGTGGACTGGGCAGTGCTGGGTTGATGGTTGCACTCAATGAGCATAAAAATTAATATAAAATTTTCATATAATTTTTTTTCCTACCTAAATGATCGTATGGCTGTAAGTAGAGCCCCTTGGAACCATTGTGCGATTTCATTCTTTCCAAAGAGCTGAGAGCAGGCAAGCGGTTCTCGCCCTTCGGCGTCGGTCGGACAAAATGATGGGAGACACTTCTTATGATAACGGTGAGGCTTTGGAAGAAGAGGAACCTGAGCACGGGGGGAGTGCTGAGCTGTGTAAATAATTATTTATATCTCATTTGTCTGGAAACCAAATTTACCTTCATGAGAGAAACCAAATATTCAGAGAATGTGGATGTCGTTCCAGAAATCCGGGTGTTCGTGGAGCTCACCTTCAGCCAGTGAGGGAGGAATGAAGTTGGATCTAATCTATATCAGGAAGTTATTAAAAACTAATATACAAAGTGCAGTTAAAGCTGTTAATGACTTGAGAGGTTTTGGACATAAATCTGATGATTCCTTTGGCAAGGAGCAGGCAGTAGATTAATTTGGCAAAATGCGGTGAGTGGGCACCTGGGGTGTTGGGTTGTGTGTAGATAGAAAAATGCTTCAGGTTTGGTTGGTTTGAGGGTTTTCTTTTCCCCCCTTAAAGCACGTTTCTGCTTTCAGGGTGCAAACCGCGATCCCTGCTCGTGTGGACAGCCGCAGGGATGCCTGAAGCACCCTTGGAAAGTGTCATCTGCTGAAGAGCTTCCAGATTTCTTCTCTTTGCAGGATCCTGCGGAGGGTTCAGTGTTCCCCAGAGCTGACGATGGTCAAGTCATGGCCAGGGAGAGATTTTCACTGGTGTGATTTCCGCTGCCTGGAGCTCATGGAGTGGTCCAGCTGGGGACGTCTCCCAGCGAGGTGCCATTGTGGCTTCACGGCACTTGTGAAATCTTGAGTTGGTTCAAAATTACAGCAATTTGCATAAATACCAAATTTTGGAACGTGGAGCTTTGTGTTGCGATGAGGTGGGTGAGGGAAGAGGAGCCAACGATGGTGTAGGAGGTGGGTGGCAGGTTGAGCATTCATGGATGTGTGAGACCTGCTGAAATATTCTTTTCTACGTGGTGTTGAACACTCAAATACAGCTTTTCCTTTCTGTTGAACTCTTCTCTTACATGCCACCTAACGATAGTTGGGGTTTAGGGACCCACCAACCCTCCGTCTCACCTTGGCCTCCTTGCTTGGTTCTCAGTGGGTCAAACCGCAAATTTTGGGGCATGTGGCGGTGAAATTCAGCCTGGCCTCTTCAATCCTTCAAGTATCCCCACGATGGCCAAACAGTCTATCAAGACCAGGAGAATCACAGAATGGTTTGGGTTGGAAGGGACCTTAAAGATCATCAAGTTCCAACCCCCTGCCATGGGCAGGGCCCCCTCCCACCAGCCCAGGTTGCCCAAAGCCTCATCCAGCCTGGCCTTGAACCCCTCCAGGGATGGGGCATCCACGAGAGTTGAACAACAACCCACAAAATGCCGTTGCTGCTGCTTTACCCCAGCCTCGGAGCCACTCTTGCCTCTCTCCTCTCCCTGGCCGGCTCCAGCAGCGCTGGCTGGGGGATGAGCCCAGGTGTTTCCCCCTGGAGCTGCCCCGGGCTCGGCTCCGCAGACGCCTGGCAGGGCTCCGAACGCCGGCTCTGTGCTGTGCCTCTCCTCGCGGGAGGACCGTGGGCTCTGGGAACCGAGGGGATAATTCATCCGTCCTGGTACCAGCAGGAGCAGTCTGCAGATGTCACTTTAGCGTCGTTATTGATTACCTAAACGAACAAATGCAATCAGTTCCTAATTCAGATTTCTTTTAAAGCATAGCCTGCGCTTTCGGCTTTTCAGTTAGAGCCCTGCAGTTTCATCTGGGGCGAGCGCGATCCCTGCAAACCCTGGCAGGCGTTCAAAACCTTAGAAGTACAGAAGGCTGTTTATTAAACTTCCTCCTGGGTAGATAAGACAACTCGCTTTACTGGAACAAAGTTAATTTTTTTTTTTTTTTGGGTTTTGTTGTTGTTGTTGAGGTCTCAGTTGTGTAAAATTATTCTTTCCAAATACAGCGATTGTTTTTCTGACCTTTTAATTTGCAACAGTTAACTGGCAAACAGATGTAGCCCTCTTGCAAAACGGCTTTTTGCTCTTGTCTCCTGCAACACTTATTTGGTATTGGGGATAAATCAGGCAGGAGTACGTGAAAAAGCAGATAAGGAGGAAAACAGGCTTTCCAGATGCCCCAAAATGTGTGTAAGTTCAGATTTAAAGGGAACCTGAACGAGGATTTTCGTGGGACGAGGGGGGAGTGCAGTGGGAATTTGCATTGCCTTGAAACTCTTGCCTGAACGTCCTCACTCCAGGGAGGTTAAATATCCCTTAAACATCCAACATTTGTGCTGGCCCGACGGCCCTGGCATTTGGAGGCATTGCAAAAAAAAAAAAAAAAAAAAAAGATTTGGTGCTGCACGTTGCTTGTAAACAGGGAGAAAGGGGAGATGCTGCGACCTCCTGGAGCAAAGCTCTTCTTTGTATTATTGCTGCCTAGTGTGGCTTCTTTAGACAGAGCACGGCAATGAAAAACAAGTAAATAAATGATGGATTTATCAACTTACAATAAACATTAAATCCTCCTAACTCCTTTCCCCTTGTTTCTTACAGTCGAGTGTAGTTTATTAGCTCTGATTCCCTAGGTTAAATGGAACAAGCTGTTGCAGCAGAAAGGCTGGAGAGGATCCTACGACCACAGCGGGGACCAAGGTTGGACAAACCCAGAGCCGGGGTGTCTCCACGCTGTCGGTCTGGAGCCCAGTCATCATGCGAAGGGGGTATTGGTGCCTCTGGTCCTGGCTCCACGGCCCCTTGTTGATATTAATATTAAGCCGTCGCTGATAAAATATTCAGAGCCTGAAGAAAAATCCAACAAGGGGGGTATTGAAAGATTCCTGGTTCACACGCTAAGTGATGGCCACTTCAAAGGTGCTGCGGTGGCTCGCTCCGTCACGGGCTGTGTGAGAACTCGCTCACAAAACGTTTGTGCACTGTAGGTCCACGGCTGAAGGTTCTGTAGGAAACGCGTGACTTGGAGGAGCTGAAAAGTGTTGTAGGAAGCTAAAGATGAAAGGGCAAATCCCATCCTAGCTGGGCTGAGGGATGGCAGGAGGTTGGCTCTTCTGGTCGCTGGAAGGGCTGGAATGGTTGAGTGGATTGATTTTACTCAAAAATATAACAGCAGTTGACTTTGAGCTTAAACACCATGGTGGATTTTGGCTTCCTTATACTCTCCACTAATTTAGTTGGTAGAATTTCAAAGGTGGGTGGAAAGACTGATGGGTTCAGCGGCACGACAGGCGCTCCTGCGTGTGTTTGAATACATCCGATGACGAGGACTTCTGATACGCTGAATGTGCCGCATGTCACACGGGGGAGTTTAGGTGGAAGGGGTGCCAGGAGGTTGTCTGGTCTGAACCTCGCTCAGAGCAGCTTCAGAGGATGTGCTTAACGAGATCGTGTATAACCCACTCCTTGCCCTCAGCGTCACTGGGTCCAATCCGTCGACTTGTTGGGGATGTTTCTTCTTTTTGCTTCGGTGGGTTGCAGAGAACAACCCAACTTTGATGCTTTGTTGGGGGGAAAAGTTTGATATACCTAAAGCAGATCAGTTCAAACCATTCAGGGAAAGTTTGAGCAAGAAATGCTGAATATGGGGTTTGGGAAAGAAGGCAGAAGAGCAGAGGTCACCAGTCAGTGCCAGCTCTAGTGAAAGGGCTGGGGGGTTTTAACGCTGGAAATTTCTAAGTGCGTATTCCTACTAATTAAAAGTCTTTCTGATGAAAGGGAAAAAATATCCTGGGCTGTTGATTTATAGATTATCTATGGGTAGTTCTTTCTTTTATCTGTCCTCCAGATCTCTATCTTAAATCAAAAGCTTGTGCATAGTAGGGCTTGTAAAGTGTCTTTTGTTATTGCTTCAAGGTGTGATGTTTTGGGATGGAAAGCCAAGATCCAGCTCCTTCGGCTCCGTGCTGTGAGTCATGGACTGTGGGTGGTGGTCTGCAGACAGGTTGCGTAGTAACGACCTGGGAAAGCTTAGCAAAGTCTTCCTGTGGTTGGGACAAGAAAATGTGTGGGACATGGGAGAGCTTGGGGGAATTGTATCTGGCATGTGGATGATCCAGGGCTGCTGGGAGCTGTGTGTGGTTGGTGGTCCACCATCACCGAGGTCTTTTCCAAAGCACAGCTTGCTCTGCTCTAAGGTGAGAAGATAAGAATGGTGTTGATGGAGCTGCACCCCATTTCTAAAAGCGGAGTCTCCGTAAGGACGTGAGAACTGGGCAGACCCTGTGCAACACTTTTCCAGCTCTCCAGCCTCTGACCGTTCAACATCTCCAGGGCTTTCCCAGCCAGAGATGATGGCCATCTTGTCAGGGACCATCATGGGTGTCTGCTCTGTGACACAGCTGCTCTTCCCTTGGCCTCGCACAGATGTTTAGCACGTACAGCGTCCTGCAGCAAGGAGCTAAACCGCTCGGCTGGGTTGTGTGTGAAGAAGAAACCGCTGTCTCTTGGTTGGTTTTGGACTTGCCACCTGCTACTTTCATTTCTTTCCCCCTTGTTCTCACACCGAGCAGGCTGCTGTCACCGTCACGGGCTGCTGGTGCGTCTGCATCCCATCTGCAAGAGTCTCGGTTCCCAGCCACGAGTCTGGGTTTGATGGTGAAGATGTGCAAGGTCTTTGCTGGTAAAAAGATCCAGATCTCGTGTCCTTCGCTACCTGCAGCCTTTGGAGTCGGTGTGAGCCGAGCTGCAGTGGCTGTTGCTCACGGCTTGCAGGAGGATGAGTAATGTAGGGCGCAAGAAGCGATCCTTCTGGGGTTTCAGTACGAGCATCTGATTAATGATGATCTGGTTTGATTTTATGACTTGTCACTCGGCCAATTATTAATCCGTTTAATATATTCCACGTTATGTAATGTCAGTCCAGTTACTTGAGAAATCATCCTTCATAACGCTACGTGATTTACCGAGCTCGGAGTACGTTACATCAGAGCTGCCACAGTTTGCAGCCAATCTCGTAGTCTTCATCAGAACACATCGGGTTGATTTAAGACCTGTGCATCAATAGACATCGGCTATTTACTTCCTATAATTCCTAATTAGATTTTATACCTGCATTTGCCTTTCCTTCCTGGGATGTAAGCTGGACCAATAGCTTGTTATTAGCCTGGTCGTCCTGCTCGCACATTGACCCAACGGCGTGTCCTCCAACGCTCCGCAACCTCCCAGGCTAACGCTTGCGGGAAGCTGCAATAAACTCTCCGGAACTTTTCTTGCCCGGCTCTTGTCGAGCCCCCGGGATGCAGTTGGAGATCTCCTGACTTCAGGCCGACCGGCTCCGTTAGCTGTTGTTTCACATCTGCCTGCGCTGCTGTGTGGGGTAGGAAATGTTTCCCCTGGCATGACGATACCATCTGCTTGCTTTCTTAATTAACGAACAGAAATATTTGTTGCACTCTTCTGCCGTTCCGATCGTTTTGCCGGTGGTTGCTCTGCATCTCTGCGGTGACGGTCCTCGGCTGTTGCTGGAATTTGCTGTTTCTGGGTAATTTTTATAACCTGATACGCTCAAACCTGTGAGTGTTGGGGTTCCTCTCGTTGCATTTGGCTTCTCTTGCTGTTCTGTATCACTGCACTTCTGATGTATTTTAGTATGCCAACAGTTTAGCTTTTCTTCTCTTTATTATATATATTTTTTTATTCTGATTGTTGCTTTCCTTTTCACGAGAGTCTTGTTGAGAAGAGTTTGGTTTGGTTTTTTTTTTTTTTTTTTAAAAAAGGAACCTAGACTCATAGAATTATCAAGGTTGGAAAACACCTCAAGGATCATCATCTTATCTTCCCTTTTTAGTTTTGGGAGCTTAATCCCCCCTCAGACACACACATCTGGAAACATATTCTGAAAGTTCCCATTGTTATTTACATTTTCCTGTTCTTAACGTTCCTTCCTTGGCATCATTCTGTCTCTATTGTAGGGGCAGTCAAAGCAGCTGGGGCATAGCTGTTATTCAGAACTTCAAAGACTGTCTCCTGCTGGTAAAACACAACTTTGAGGCTGGCAGCCTGAGTGATCCAGTCGTTTGTGCACCTTTTGTGTTCATTTCTCCGCACGAAAAGGGATGCTGAACAAGGCAGGCATCCTGCGTCCCGTCAGGATGTGCTCTGGTCACACCTCTCGGTGCGGACGGGGATCTGTAAGCTTCTGGAGTTGTTCTTTGCTGGTGCCTTGGAGACGATGCTGCCGTGTGAGTTTTCCTCCCTCCTCTTGCCTACTTGGTTTTTCATGAATAAATTGCAATGAGTGACTTACGAGGGTCTTGTTGCTAACGATGGGTGCGTTGTTAAGACGTTATTCTAATCACCGTGTCCGTGTAAGTGATTGATTTCGTAACAGCCGGAGCGGCGATGGGGACGAGCAGGGTTTGAGCTAACGATGGTGCTCCACTCGTCTAACTTTAGATACTCAGATGTAGAGATATAAATTTAACCCAGTAATCCCAGCAACCCTGTGTGGCGGGTTGGCCCTTGGCTGGAGCCAAACCACACACACCCGCTCACACAGTCCCTGCCCCCACCCAATGATAGGGGAGAGAATTAAAGAGGTAAATGGCAAAGAGGACTCGTGGGTTGAGACACCCTGAGAGAGAGAAAACAGACACATCCTGGAGGTGGTTTGATGTGGATTCCTACCCTGGGGGTTCCTTGGGGACCAGACCTGACCTGCTGAAGCCGGGACCAGCCTTTGGGGCCGGCTGGGCTGGCAGGGACCCGCAGGCATCTCCGTCCGGCATCGCCAAGGGGACGCTCCTGGACCTGGTTGTCACTGTGGAGGGACCCTGGGGTTATCAGCGCTGGTTTCCAACCAGCTCTTGGGTCTCTAAGGTTGGTTAAGATGAATTGCATCCTGTAGCCACAACAAAGAAAAGTTGGAAGGCGATGTTGAGACTTTCTCTCGGAGCGTTGGATGGGGTAGGTGGCAAGCTCAGCTCTAGGAACTGCAGCGTGTGGGGTGGCTTGGACAGAAGGTTGTGAAGCTCATCTTGGTGTTTCCGTGCTTGTTTTTGAAAAATGACTTTCTTTTTCATTAGAATTTGGGCAGCGCATCACAATATGAAGAGCCTGATTTTATGAACTGGCGTTTTTTCAACCAAGCGAGGTGTTTGCAAGCCACAGTTTGGCTGACACGTGGACACTCGGCTTGACAAGAGCGAGGTTCAGAGCGGTACGACTCTCAGGATAGCTGAAGGAAATGGACATACTGTGGTCTCAGCGGCTTTTTATGGTGTACGCGCTTCGGGAGAGAAATAGTTCCGCTCGTCTCACGCTCAGAGGCTACCTGGCTTATCAAAGGCGCTGCGGAAAGTCTGCAGAAGGGGAGGAAGTGGAGAAATCCCCTTGAGCAGGTTCTAGCTTCGTGCTCGGGAACGAGCAATTTCCCAGCCGTGCCTTTGCGAGGCAGGATCTCGTTAGCGGGGAGTTGTACGAGTTCGGTGGTGGTCTGCAGCCTGTTGGCTGTGAGCGCCAACGGTAATTTTCTGGGGCTAGTTTTTATTTCCTGCGTTGCGTTGATGCTCTCTTGCTGCAGCAGATTTGCTCCCAGGTCTGCGCCGTGTTTTTCTGCAGGGTAATCTTCATTTCTGAGGAGTGGCGTTGGCAAAGAGGGAGGGGAGAATTAAAAAAAAAAAAAAAGTATCAGTTGGAGTACTAAGCTTTGATTTCCCCAAGTAGCTTAAAGCTTGGGGAACCTTGATGAGTTTTTTTCTGATGAAATAGAAGACATACATCGCAATGGATGGTATTGAGGAGGCCAGCAAACCGTAAACGATGCTGCCATGGATTAATAGTTGACCTCAACTCTCCAGTTTTTCTACCTAAAATGCTTAAAAATGTGTCTTGTGCAAAAGAATTCAGAAAGAGAAATGAAAGGTAATGCAGACAAACTGTCTTTTCCTCGGCAGGACTCGGTGATTGATCCTGGTCCGCTGTCAGAAGAGTTCATGGAAGGTCGACGCCTGCGTGGGCTCAAGCTCTAGGATTCTGTCGTTTTGCTCTTTGACTGAAAACTCCCGTTTTTCCCATGAACCATCTTTCACCTCGGAACGACAGAGGTAAGGTTGCAGGTCTTTGTTTCTTTTTTCCTCTGGCAGAAAATGTTTAAACCTGTCGTGGAGATGGCTTTTGCTGGAGCACCTCTTCGTGCGGAATTAATTATCGAGACAGCTGAAAGCAAAAGTCCCCATTTCTCTCCGTCCTTGGCATCCTTTGGGTCGTTTTCCGTACGCGAGGTGTGCAGTCGGTCTGCATTGCATTCGTAGCTATGAGAGTTGTTTTAAAAGCTCGTAAAGATGAAGCGATTGCCTGAATCGCCTGCGCTTTCTCAATATGTTTTGCAAAGTTGAACAGCTAATTGCTGCGGTGGCAGGATGGTATGCGGAGGGTTCGTGCTAAAGGATAGCACGTGGTTTGGGAAGTAGCTGCCTCGCGGTGTTGATCGAGTGAATCGAATCCATAACTAGGGAACTTTTAAAAGTCACAAACGTGGGAAATCAGAATATTTTATGGCAAGGGCTACTCCAGCTTCCAGAGCAAGAAGTGTGTGCTCAGCATCCTGGTCGCTCTTAGGAGCTGGTGCATGTAACAACTCGAACCCTTCTGCTGGCAATGACTTAAAGGAAAGCTGTTGTAGTGGGGTGGTAACTCGGAAAGGCGGTGTATGTATATATTTAGAAATGAACAAAATGGTCAAACAAGTAGCAGCGGGGCGATGGGTTGGCTGTGGGGTTTGCACCCTTTCTCCATCCGGACTGGGAGTGCTCACTGCTATGGACCATGGGTACGGGGAGAGGGGGGGACGTCGACCCCTTTCCCTTGGAAAACCAGCTTCTGGCTGACATGTCATAAGGCAGAAATTACATCAATGGCTACAGCTGCTTTTGGCTGATGAAATTTTATATTGTTGGTATCCCAATTCTTTGCCTGAGATAGCTGGTGTTGCGAGAAACTTGTGTGTCGGAGCCAATTCTGGCTGGAATGCAATGGGAAATGGGGTGTTCCGTTCCGACTCATGCGTGGCTTGCCCCTGCACTCTTCAGTGTGGTGTAAATACTGGTCCCAGTAAGATACTGGTGTTGTATGTCCCCCATAGGCTGCTTTGGCCGCCTGGGTTCTGTCCTGGAGTCGGCTGCTTCCCTGAGCTGTGGTGGGACGATTGCTGGCGATGTTGGTGCCCCTCTTCTAGGGTCCTCCCCAATGGGTTTGGTGGATAACTGGGCACCCAGGACGGGGTGCAGGGGTGATGGCAGCTGGGCAGCCACCCCCCCTTGCCCTGATCCGTCTGGCTGTCTGGGGTTTCCCCTGCAAAGAGGCTCTTTGCTCCCTGCCTTGGTGGCTTCCCTTTGGAGCACAAATGATGGTGGTACTTGGGCATGGTTGGAGAATGTGGGAATAATGTCACTTCTGTGTCACTGTGTGCTGTCCTGACTATTAGCTCGGAGTCGGCGGGGTGGAGGGGAGCTGGGGGAGCTGGCTGTGAGTG
This sequence comes from Syrrhaptes paradoxus, assembly GCA_013400615.1. Classification (NCBI taxonomy): domain Eukaryota; kingdom Metazoa; phylum Chordata; class Aves; order Pterocliformes; family Pteroclidae; genus Syrrhaptes; species Syrrhaptes paradoxus. The sequence goes on from VZTO01026644.1 coordinate 27,645, forward strand.
GTCAGAAACCAGCAGAGCCCCAGTGCAGTGCTGGAAAGTGCTGCTCAGAGTTAATAATTAACCCGCCCTCTGCCCAATAACCGCGTGGCTGCTCTCAGGATTTTTCACCTTTCCCTCTAGGAGAGAACGGCTGCTTTTTGGTTGGAAGCAGGTAAGCCGTATCGCACACAAACAAAAAAAATCATAGCTCCTGTGGCTCTGAAGATGTCTTTATTTTTCTCTGACCAGACTCAGAGTTTGAAGCGGTGACCTCGCAGGGTGGTGCTGGGTTCTCCCCATCGCCCAGCTCCTGCTTTCGTGGCACTGATTTAATACCTGCCCAGGCTGGGGGCTTGCAGACCAAGGGTCTCGGACTGGAGTGTGCCACAGGGTGGGCTGTATGCAGCTTTTCTTCTTTATTTTCTTCCTTTTTCTCCCCCACTTTCCAAAGCAATCAGTACAAACCACGCGCCCAGCAGCGGCCAGGCTTTACCTGGGACATCTCTTAGCGCCAGGCAGATGCAGCCCAGGCAAGTAAAGGGTTAAATATCTTTGAAACTAGGAGGAAGAGTGAGTTCTGGATTAATTTTAAGGGTGAGGTGCCTCCTCGGAGGCTCTGGATTTCCCCTAATTTAGGGGACGGACGGGCTGGCCCCTGCAGTTGCGTGGGGGGAGCCGTGCCTTCAGCCCACCTGGCACCTCCCAGCCTTGCCTGAGTTTTTTTTCCCCCCCCAACTCCATCTGTCTTATTACAGTGCATTCTTTCCTCCAGCAAATGGACTTTTTGGCTTGGCATGAAACCCGGTTGCTGTGATTGGAGTTCCCATCCCCTTTAGCCAGCGATGGGGCTTTGAGATGAGAAAATGTAAATGCCATCGCCGGGACGCTCCCTCCCCTCCCTCGCCCTAGGTCTTTGCTGAGCTGCAACTCCCTCTTTATTCCTTAATGATCATATTCCTTCCACTTTAAATAGATTTCCTGCTGTTAACAGCGTTTTCGAGTGTTGCAACACTTTATAAAGGGCATCGTGTGCGAGGTATTCAGTGGAGGTGAGTTTCCTTGAAGTCGGAACCTCTCGTTCCCTTTTCCCGGGGGCTGCTGGCAGGGCAGGGAGGACACAGATGACAGGCTTGGCAGTCACCGTGCTTGGAAATCATCTGTTCTTCTACCTCTTTTGTTAGTTTTAGAGAGGGGTGTTGTTTCAGCCATGTATTTGAAATGGAGCCCTGCTGGTCGAGACAAAGATGCACGCTGCACTGCTGGGGACGGAGGAAGGAGAAATCCCAGCCACGTATGGAAGAAAGCTGTCAGGGCACTCCTGAGGCCTTGCTTTCCAAAAGCAAAGAGCACAAACGAACCAGGAACCCCACCATGCCCGCTGGAAAAGGCTCCCTAGGTTGCCTGGTAGAGGACAGACAGGACACAGCCACCATGGACCATGTGCAGGGTCTGAAGCTCGTGCTGCTTTGCAGGGACACCCATGAGCGATGTTGCAGCTGCAGGTTGGGATTCTTGTACTTCTGCTGGCCAGCCTGCAGCCGCAATCGCAGGAGGTGTTTCTTTGGGTTGCTAAATGCAAATCCTGCAGAGCTGTGAAGAGCTGAGTCTTGGGTTTGGTTTTTTTTTGGCTTTTTTGGGGGTTTTTTTGTTTGTTTGTTTGGTTAGGTGTGGTTTTGTTTTGTTTTGTTTTTTTTGGGAGAAGAGTTAGAACGAGCACATGGAGGCCCCCAACACATTTCTTTTCGTATGTGTTGTGAAGATGTGATAGCCAGCTGACACTAGCTAGAAGTTTCTATGAAAAGCATTCGCCCTGTTGAAGGTGTTCAAGTCTATAGTGACTCTCCCCCGGTTTGTTTTCGTTTGGTCGTTTGGTTCTGCTGCAGCCCTGGTTTGCTGTGGGACCTCTCTCTGGTAGATGTTGGTATGTTAGAGGCACCTGCGGGATGCTAAAGACAAAAGTCATCTTCCAGTAAACGTTCCTGGCCCAGGAGCTTTGGTTGGATCTATTTTGACTGCTTTAATACCCAGATTGCGTTTTTCCTTATCTTTTGCAACAAAACACTTCATCCATTTGCATTTTACTACTCTTAGAAATTTTAAGCAAATTCTTCTTTGGCTTTCATGTCTCTGCGCAAATCCAACCTGATTCTTTGACCATGACCAGCTGCAGAAACCCTGCCAAGGTCCGAGATGTCATTGTCCCTTCACCGCTGGTCATAGCAAAGCTGGTGGCTGCCATGAGTTCATCCAGCAGCGGGTTCTTGTGAGTTCTCCTCTCCAGTGGCTCTCCAACCCAACCTTCTGGTGTCTCCAACCCGACTACGTAGATCTTGCTGTGCCGAGGAGATGAGGTGGAAACGCGTTTGTGTCTCGGCTGGGCAGGATTGTAATCGGCATCCAACAGGATGGTAAATGGTGCTGGGTACGTTAATGGCTTTTTCATCTGCTGCCTTCGAGGAATTTCTATTTCCTGGGCCACAAAGATGATGTATCATTTCATTGAAAGCCACACTCAAGTGAGTCCATCACTTTTCAGGACGTAAAGCTTTGGCGTTCTCTGCCCAGTGTAGTGTTGGCTGTGCGAGCCCTTCCTGGGGATGTGGGGTTATAAATCTGTGCCTCTTTGTTTTCTTCCGTTGTTTCAGCTATTTTGGTACCTCTGTGTCAGTTTGTGTTAGCTGCTGCTCTGACGTTCTCAAGGGCACCTCTTCGGTGTCGGGCTGTCGGCGCTCGAGAGGTGAGCCACCAGCGATCGCTGGTTCTCCCTGCGAGACACCGCTGTGGTCGCTGCCTCCGTAAGCCAGAGGAATATGAGAAATTTTGCCTTTTTTTGTGTTCATAGAAGGTGATCCAGAGGTTGGCAGGATTAGAGCCAGAGAATCAGAAGGGACGTCTAAAGGTCATCTGGTCCAGCCCCCTGCCGTGGGCAAGGATCTTGCACTAGATCAGGTTACCTGAAGCCCCGTCCAACCTGACCTTGAACACTTCCAGTGGTGTGTGGGGCATCCACAGCTTCTCTGGGCAACCTGCTTCAGTATCTCACCATCCTCATCATAAACAATTTCTTTGTTATGTCCAGTCTAACCCTGCCATCTTTTGGTTTAAAACCATTGCCGCTTGTCCTGTCCTTACAGGTCCTGGTAAATCTTTCTTATCAGCCCCCTTTCAGCACTGG
>VZTO01026645.1:11775-24466 GCA_013400615.1 Syrrhaptes paradoxus
TCCTATATGTAACATATATTTCCCATTACCCACAGGGTTAATATGAAAACAGACATCCCATAGGACAATTCTATAAGGCAAGATCTCTGTACCGTGCAGGTTACGGGAAAATTAGTATTAAGTTTTGTCCCACGCAAGAAAAGGTGCTCCCAACGAATTGTTAAAACAAGGCTCTTCTGTCTCCAGAGTGATGCAGGCATTTTTTCCAAAATTTTTCCAAATTCAGTGGAAAAGTCCCCCTCCACAACTCTGCTTTCACAGGTGTCCAGAAACATGGCCACCTAAGTTCATAAAATAGCTCTTCAGCTGCTTTTCTTCCATCCCTCTTCCTCTCCTCTATGGTTCATGATGTTGTAGATGCTCTCTGCATGATGACCCTCCTCTTGCATTGGCTGAGGAATGGCAAGGGAATTGGAAACACAAGTACCCATTCTAGCTCCTGTTCCTAGGAAATATTTGCATTGCAGTTTAAAGATGAACTTACAGACCCACATGAAAGTACTTAACACAGGTACCAATTTCACTGAAACATTTCATCCCGGCAGTCACTGTAGGAAGTAGACTGACTTTTAGCCATGGTGCAGATGAGATTTCCAGCTGAGCTCTGTCCTGCTGCACAGCGTACTGTTANTTTATTTTTATGTCAAATGAATTTTGTGGGTCAGAGAAGACACTGAGTCCCAGGATGAGAAGAAGCTTCTGTTGAGGCCTCCAGCCACTGGAGAAGGGATAGTACTGTGCATCCTCTCAAGCTACCAACCCTGCATCTTGCCTGGCTCATTTTGCCTGACATTTTAGGCTATATCTACACAGGAACATCATGCTGATCTATTTATTTCAATCTAGGTGTGACAGCTCAACTCTAATAAACTCTTCATTCCACTTTGCTGCCTAACTCAATCTAATTTCCTTGGTAATCACAGTGTCAATGAAACTTTGTGACTATGCTTCTTAATTGCAATGCCTTTACCAAAAATAAAAAAACCCACACCACAGTGAAACTATTTGTTTCTGCCAAAAAACACTGTTCTGATTTCACTTGCCTTTAGCCATAGCATGGCTACCTAAAATTATGCAAAATCTGAGGTAGAAATTTAGGCTAACGAACTATCAGATTGCCACTATTTTTGTCAATATAATTTCTGAACTGCTAAAGCATAGTGGAAAACAACATTCTGCTGAATGTCATCATCAGCATAATCATTGTTAAGAACTGGATAGAGCATTTAGGTCTGCTGAGAGCAGATTTTTTTGCTAACAAAAAGCAGAGGTAAAATATCGCTTTCTCAATGCTAGCCTAAACAATTAAACAAGAACAGGATTCAATGTTTAAAGCATAGGAGGGCAATGAAACAAAAAAAGACAAAGAGCACTTGCAAACTCCTATATGTAACATATATTTCCCATTACCCACAGGGTTAATATGAAAACAGACATCCTATAGGACAATTCCATAAGGCATGATCTCTGTACCATGCAGGTTAAGGGAAAATTAGTATTAAGTTTTGTCCCATGCAAGAAAAGGTGCTCCCAATGAATTGTTAAAATAAGGCTCCTCTGTCTCCAGAGTGGTGCAGGCATTTTTTCCAAAATTTTTCCAAATTCAGTGGAAAAGTCCCCCTCCACAACTCTGCTTTCACAGGTGTCCAGAAACATGGTCACCTAAGTTCCTAAAATAGCTCTTCGGCTGCTTTTCTTCCATCCCTCTTCCTCTCCTCTATGGTTCATGATGTTGTAGATGCTCTCCGCATGATGACCCTCCTCTTGCATTGGCTGAGGAATGGCAAGGGAATTGGAAACACAAGTACCCATTCTAGCTCCTGTTCCTAGGAAATATTTGCATTGCAGTTTAAAGATGAACTTACAGACCCACATGAAAGTACTTAACACAGGTACCAATTTCACTGAAACATTTCATCCCGGCAGTCACTGTAGGAAGTAGACTGACTTTTAGCCATGGTGCAGATGAGATTTCCAGCTGAGCTCTGTCCTGCTGCACAGCGTACTGTTAGCCATGCCCGCATTAGCTAGGTTACACAGCCAGTGCCAGTGCAGACATCTCCTTCATCTTTTTGCTGTGACGACAGTTTCATTTCTATAGATTTGGAATGTTATTTGATACTACTACAGATGTGATAATTTCCATATTCAGCCTCCCAGGACAGATTAAACATTTGGGAAATTCTGTTGATTTTAGGTAGATGAGATAGTTGGGAAGCAGCAAGACGGTAATTACATACATAAACACGTAAGTTGCTTTCTGCAGGGAGATACTTATTACCCAGGAAACATAAAAAGATTCAAACAAGGCTTTCAACTCTCCCCAAAATAGTCTGAATGCTTAACAGAAGTAGTTTTCATTGCAGTTATACTGTGAAATAACACATAAATAATGTTCAAGGTTTTCCTTTGCATCCGTTTCTACAGAAATTTGAATTTTCGTGTTCACATTGTATTAAAACCAGGGCCAGGTAGCATTTGTCCGGTGACCTGCTGTTGAAGAGAAGAGTGAGAACTGCTGTGTTATAAATGTCTTCTAGAAGGAGGGAATGAAAGAAGGGGACAAATACAAAGCCTTGAGAATTGAGCTGCAAGGAGAAGAACTCTAATCTGGATTGAGTGTGATTGCCTGAATGCAATACTTCTGTACCATCTGGGGTTGCTGTAGATGTAGTTTTTGATTGCTCTGACAAATTCTCTTCTGTTAGATTCCCATATCAAATAAACTGTGTTGAGAAAGCTCTGGGCAGCTTCTTGAAGGCAGGCGTTTAGCATGGGGTGCTGACTACTGCTGTATCATAGCACTCTACTTTGCAGATGGCAGAGTTTGCTAAAGAAAGATCTCCAGTTCCTCGTAACAGGCATGTTATCAGAGCTCCTTTTCTGCCCTCTTCTTTCCTAATACTCTTCTAGCCCTTCCTTGCTGTCCTTTCAAGCAGTGCCTAGCTCCAGGGGTGCTTGCTGATTTGCTTTGATATACCAGCATCCAGATCCTACTGACTCTGGCCCAGATAGGACTGAATGAACAATTCTCACAAGCCCAGGACTTCCAAAATAGTCTAGGTCAGAGCACGTTGGAATTTATTAACACATTATATTTTAAAAAAAAAAAGTTTTTTTCTGGGAAATAGTTATCAGTTTTACACTATTACCTGTGAGTCCTTCTGAGTTCCGTTCTTTTTCACCAGTTGGTACACTGAGTGGTTTTTCCCCATCCCTACTCAAAATTGAGCACCCTGAAGTAAGAAGAGACTTGAAGGACCAAACCTTCATGGATCAAGAACTGGTATTAGCCTTCTGAAACTCTCCCCAGAGATGTGACTTTTGATAAGGTCATTGTCTTCAAATCAGGAACCACCATCATTTGTCTAGTGTCCTAATGTTGAAAAGACAAGAGCTATTCCAGACAAGTGCCTCTTTCTAGAGGAGAAGACTGAAAGAAGAAGAATTAACATGAAGAAGAGTGCACTGAGCTGCAAAAGGCGATTTCAGGATGTGTGTCTGTGTTCCTGAGGAGCTCAGAAAACTGGGGAAAGGAGTAATTGAGTAAATGTAACTGCTCTTTTTCTGGGAATAATGGTGTTTCATTTTTCCCATAAAGAATAAGAAGATCTGGTGTAATGGAAGCACACGTCTGTATATCTTACTTTCATGTGTTAGATAGAAAATGAACCTGACTCCCCACTGCAGAGTTCCGGTTTTACAAGAATATACCTCCACCGATTTTTCAAGCAGTTGGTAACACCCTTGAGTAGAACAGTTGTGGAACAGATCCAGAATATGTGTTATTTGCTATCCATAAGGGACTGTAAATGGCAGTGTACACATCCTTTAAGAGGCTGGAGCTGTGTAAAGATTTGAATAGTTTTCATAACATTTTCCCAGTTTGGTTTCTCACCTTTCAGGGTTTTTGTATTTCAGCAAACATTCACAAAATAGTAAACTCTCTGCAAATCCCTGCAAAGTCAAAAAGATCAGTTATAACGATTTAAATTGAGAGCTGACACACCTCTACTGGAAATGATCCACTTTCAAGATGAAAACTATGCAAAAGTGGAATTCATCTGCAATTTGCAATAAATGCCAGTATTCTCTACATCTGAGGATATTGAAACTGAATCTGAGCAAGGACATTCTTGCAAAATATGTGAGTTTACTGATCAAGCTGTTTGCATTATTTCTCTACTCCTTCCTTGAACATACTAACTTTTTTTTTTACTATAGAAATAAGGAAAAATGTGGCATCTGTGCTTTATTTATAGAAAAAAAATAATACAAAAGCAGGTGTGAAACTCTAGTGGCTACTTTTTGGTTTTTTTCCCCAGGACTTTTTAGTTGCTAGTTTCTGAGCCATTTATAGTGTAACCTATTCACAGCACAGAATCACAATATCTAAATCCTTATATGTGAAAAAAACCCCACTTCTAAAGGCTTAAAGTGCCAGCATGCCTGAGGGTGAAGAAAACAGTATGGGTCCAGTGATTTAAGGGGTAGGAAAGGTCCTTCTGGATTAATATGTAGAGTATGTTTTTTCTTCAAGCATTATATGCCACTTGCCAGAACTCTTTGATGCTGTGAATTAGTTGGGATTCTTAATTTCATGAATAATTCACAGCTCACTGCAGTGATTCCAGAAAGTCATAACACCTTATCATACATTCATATCAGTGCTCAACACTGAAGGGAGTATTGTTTTGTTTCTAGAAAGTGTTGTGATATCTTGGAGAGTAAGTGTAGTTCAGCAAAACATTAATCAAAATTCTTGTATGTTTACGTGCATTTTCTTCCTTCTAATCTTCTGCATAACCCACAAGTAAACACTTTTTTAACCACAGCACCCAGTCCAGAGCTACTCCATGGCCTGTGCCCCCAATTTCATCACCTGTTGTGCATTTCAGTGGCATTTCATCCATTTTCTTGAGTTATCAGAATTTTGCCCTCAGGACACCAAATAGTCAGGTACTGTGGCAGCTAAAGTAGATTTTGCAGACCCCGTCTGAAACTAATTTGAAGTTCAGAAAATGTTGCTGTCACCTTTCCTTGTAGACATCACCAGAGAACAAGAGATCCAAGTAATAAGGCAGAATAAATCAGGAGAGAACATGATCCTGAAGTGGAAGTTTTATTATTGAGTGGGCTAAAATTTTATCTCTGGTAATGACAGTCTGAGCTAGTAGGGAAAAGATCTCCAAATACTCAAACAATGTTTCTAAGCCTTCCTTTGCGAGACACAGAAAATCCATGCTGTTCCAAGGCAGGAGGGGATTAGATTAGTGTAGGACAAGACAAGAAGCATTGTCACAGAACACATGTGAAACAAAAATTGACTATGTGTAGTTACAGACCAGAGAACCCTAGATATGTGCACCTCCCACAATACTTATTTACCCACTTTCCTGTAGTGCTTCCAGAGCAGGGAAGCAGAAATGTGCCAACTTAGAGCAACTCCGAACTGATGGCTCCAGGGAGCACAGATGGGGCTTATCCTCATGTGTTGTGACACATCAGTTCCCCACCACAGATGACTTGCTAAGTTCACAATAGGTCTCAGAAGGCTGAAAAAGTGTGAGAGTCAGCTTTCAGCATTCAAAGAAAGACTTGTTTTTAACTGCACTTGGAAGAAGAAACGTGTGTCTGTCCTTCTGCACCGTACCTGCAAATCAGGGTCAATGGGAAAAGTACAGAGGCCAGATTATCTGCATTTTGCTGAATCATGTACAACTCAGTAAAAGGAGGACAAAACGCAACTAAATTGGAATGGCAGCAATTCATGATCTTTTTGCACTGGTGCCAAAACAAAGTACAAAAAAAAAAAAAAAAGTTTTTAGCCCAAGATATCTAGACAAATACCTGAAATCATCAGCAGAGAGTCTCGGAACTTCTTAGTTATTCTTAACTCGCTGTTACGAATAGCCTTTTGACTATTTTTCAGAGTCCCCTGTGTTTGGGAGTCTTTCAGAAGTTAAAATAATTTTAATATGGTATGCCGTTAAGACAGTAAAATAAGGAAAGTTATTTGCCATTGATGACTATGTATAAATTAGGTGCTACTTGGAGTAATAAATATCCATACTGGTGTGTAAATGTTAGTGAGTTCCAGGGTCTGTGTAAATTATTTGATTAATAATTAGAAGTAAGATCACATTTTTAGTCAAAGCAGACACAGGTTGCCTAAGAAATTCAGAAACACTAGTAGAAATCTACCTATAGCACTGCAAAACTATTCATTGGAGCTAATAAGATTGACTCAAACCAGCAGACAATTGAACTATTATTCATTTGAAAATAAAGGATTAAAAACTCATGCACCCAGATGTGATTTCAGATGAAACAGAGAGACAGAATTTGGTTTGATAGACAGGGAAGGGAGTGCCTCTCTGTTCCTGACTCTAAGAAGTTAAATAAGCCCCTAGAATAGCATTCACGGCAGGTTTTCTCTGTCTAAGACAGTGATAATGATGAGAATAATACATTTCCCTGGTAGGGTTCCACTTAGAACACAGTGTTCTGTTCTTGTCAATTCAGATTAAACAAGATATTGCAGGATTTGAAAAGTATAGAGGGAAAGTGCAGTGAACTATAATGATGAAATTGTACAAAAACAAGTAAACATGTGTGTCTTAGAGGTTCAGGGAAAGCTGAATAGATAATATCTTGAACATGTGTACAATAAATCTGACAGGTGTGAAGATACAGCTCCTGTACCCATGTGCGAATGTACCCGTCCATAACAGTGTTCTATAAATATTATAGACAGAAATTGAATACCAATTATGTTTAAGGTTGCCCATATCCCTGTTGCAAGATAATTTTTTCAGTGAATTACTAAATGAGCCATTCAGATATTCAGTTTCATGATTTTTTATTTTTCAGATATACATTATATACTTGCACCATGAAAGTATCGGGCACATTTCTGCTAAAGGTTTGACAGTTTCCAAGAACAATATCATGGAAATACACATTTTTCCCTATTTAGAAAATAATTTAAAAGTCATTTTACTGTCAGTCTTTTTTTCATGTATTTCAAAGTGAAGGTTTGAAATGCATTTGAGTTGAGTTCTGCTTTTGTTATCCCCAAGAAAACCTTCAGTGTCATTAAAGAATCTTGGAAATTTTGATCTTTTGAGGACTGCACTGAGTTGATGAGGATTGTGATGGAGTTCAGCAGCTTCTGATGGACCAAAGAGTCCATTTTCACTGAGCTTTTCATCACAGGTCCCCCACATGGTCGAACCATGTTTTCACTTTTTCACAGGGCAATGTAACCTCTGGGGTCACGAGTAGACTTTCACCTGCAAGGAGGGTGGCTGCACTCAGCTGCAAGGGGCAGTCCCTGGTACAATGAGGGGGCTCCCATTCCTTCTCCTCATGATGGCCTCCAAGTGTGGGGGAATATGGTGCCAGATCAGGGGTAGATGAGCAGCAAGTGGGAGTCACAGGCCAGGAGATCTGCACCTGGAGATGTGAGCTGGGGTTGGGAAACAGAGCTGGGGAGAGAGGCAGGGAGGAAGAGTGGAGGAAGGTGGCAAAAGCTGGGCTGAATGGGAGCCTGATTTGGAGAGAAAGAAACTGAGAACAGGACCTGTGTTGTACGACCACTGGCTAGGAGGAAAATAGGGATGAAGACATGCTGTTTGCAAACAGAGGGTTTCAGATCTAGAAACTGAGCCCAGAAGACATGTCTGTGCAGCGTGTGGCAAAATACATTGTCCTATTCGATGCTGGTCTCATCAGCTGCCTAAACAGCCATTAAGGGCTCACAGTTGCTACTGGCTTTTTCATTAGATGATACAATAGAAACCCAGGCAGCCAGGAGTCTGAACCCTGTTTAGTAAATCCCAGATCACAACCCAGTATTATTCTCTCTGATTAGATATCTATGGGAAAGGGGCTGTTTCTTCCTGTGGGTGTTTTATCTGCTTCTTTTTAGGTAAAGAAACCTTACACGTTTTAAAGAATATTAAGCTTGCAAAGTCAATTCAAAGGTTGAGAAAGACCAGAACTATCATTGCTTGTGCAGTCTGATTTTTACAATATCTTTGATTACAGGATCACATATCATCTTCTACAGAGCCCTTCTCTCAGTCAGGATGGACATGATATGTGGCGAACCAGGATGTGTGGCGATTGAGTTATGGTGCCATTAGTGTCTGAGTGTGGATTCAGGCCACTCTGATTGCAAAGCAAAGTACATGCATTTAAGATGCTTGCTCTGGGAGCTTAAAGATACTCAGTGATGAAGGTTAAAGGGTGAAGATTAAGCCAGCAATGTATAGTAGGGACCATTACTTAACAGCAAATATTCCCATATTTTAATTAAATTAATGGTGTATGTTTCAGTTTTATCTACAGGCTGCCTTCCTAACCATTATTCATTTCCAGAGTCATGGCAGTAATTGTTCCTGTGGAGAGTTTTTAAGAGGATATCCCATTATAAACAATAGCAAATGTCCATTAAGTCACTAATTGAGAAGACCTCTATCCAAATTGCTCATTTCTCTTGAATGAACTGTTTTACCAAACAGATGCAGACAACTTTACTCAAAATCTGTGTGTATCAAACATATTTTCTTTTCATTTGAAATGGAATACTGAACTCCAGGAGCTGAGTTCAGCTTCCAGTTATCTTTTTTTTTAAAAAAATTAAAAGAAATCACTGATTAAAAGAAGACCCACAAAGAACATAAAAACTCATTTCTATTTTCTTTCCTTCTATCCACCCAGCTATATTCACTGGTACAGAGCCCAAATAAATGCTGCTGCAGAGAAAGGTATCCATTTTAGTGGAGCAGCTTGTGTGATTTCTCATAAATGCTTTACAATAATGACAGACACAGCTCGGAAGCTATCATGGTCTTTTTCCCTGGAGAGCAATATGTGAACCATACTTAGTGTTTAACCTTTTCTGAGAGGACAAATGAAGCAGGAGTCAGGCATAATCAAGAACTAGAGGGGGGAAACTGTGTAATTAAACATGTTTTTCAAAAATGTAATTCAAATTGTTTGTTCTGGCTTGTTTCAATGGGTCCTTTTCTTGGTTTTGGTGGGGGGTAGAGGGGATTAGAGAGAGAAGCTCTAGTTATAAAAATGTTTCATGACAGATCCAAAAAAATAAAGCGTTTCCATATTAATTTCCATATTGACCAGACAGTTACCTCACTCAATTGAATCAGGGACCTCCCTTTGGAAGGTCTCTTCCCCACACGGGGCAAAGTGAGAGTATCAGTTTTGTACAGGCACGTGCCCCCCAGTTGCATGTGTGAGCAGTGCTACAGCACATTGGGGATCTGCTCGTGCATTTGGCCTTGCAACAGTGAACTCTTGGGTAGCTCTTGCAACTGATTTCAGCACATACAAGATGAAACCACTCGTAAGTATGCAAAATACCCATGGACCTCTCTAAACATGAAAGAAAGAACTCAGCCCCTAATAAGTGATACTAGATTGATTTGCAGTATACTGTAGTATACTACGCTAATGGTAGCCTGTCTTTAATGCTAAAGAGCACATACAAGTTTCTAACCAGAATACAGATCCTTCATTAACTCACTACTGAGCATGAGCTCTTTGTGTGTGGAACAAAGTGCTGCTGCAGCAACCAGATACACATGAAAGACCTTAGTGCTGTAATGGCCACTGCTAGTGTGTTTTACCCTCTCAAAAATCAGAGCTATTGCTATATATTTAGCATGTTACAAATACATATCTCACATCTAATTTGACATTAAAATTGTTGTAGTTGTTGTAGTGGGGGGGGATTTATTTGGTGATTTTTTTTTTCCTTAAGTGCTAGGGAGGTAAATGAGAACATAATTACATTGTCAAAGTCAATAATAGCAAGCAGGCTCTGTCAGGTCTTGCTGCGCTCAGCACTGTTTCACAGGAACTGCTGGGGAGCTCTTCCGCCACCAATCCATTTGGCTCCATTTAAGAACTGAGTACAGGAAGGTAGTTATTGTACAAGATTAGTTTCCTGTATGCTGCAAATTGGCAGTAGCAGAAAAATACAGGATGAATTTATTAGCTTGCAAGGTCAGCTAATAAAAAGAAAACTATGTAACTCGGACTGTTGTTTACTTTAAGTCGGATCACTTATTAGAATTCATGTAAAGATTAAGCTACTTAACTCCTGCATTTCCAGCCTGCAAAATCATCACAGAAAAAAAAAGAAAAAAAAAAAAGCTTTAATACGAAGCCTAGTCCAGATGTTCATATTAAAAGAATTTAGCAGGGTTAGAATGCTCTACTCTTTAAAAAAAACCTGTACTAATTATACAGACCTTGAGATCCACAGGCAACTGTATCAGTTGTGTCTTGCCACTACTGCAGAAATAATACAACGATAAAGATGTTCCTATAATATTTCATTTGTTCAATGAGTGCTAGTTGCTAATGAGACTGAGATTTTGGCCTAAAAACCATTTAAATGCCATACAAGGGAAAAAAAAAAACCATAGTTTTTGGACAAAATACAGTATTTGAAGATTATAATATCATGATGTTCCACACACACACATACACACACACACACAGGCAAGCGGAAGCCTGGATAAAAAGAGGGATTTTGAACTCTGCTGTACTATCTGTACAATAAACTTGCTCCAGATGAGCAGTTATCAATTCCAAGTACTTAAATTGTTTGACTGGACTTTTTTAAAGCTGCTAAATATGTTAGGTAGTCATAGCAGTTAAGTGCCCAAGTCACTTTCAAGCACTTTGAAGTATACAAGGCACCCATTCACATCACTCCTTTCCTAGGGGAAAGTTTTAGGCTGAAGCCCTCAGGCACACTCATGTGGACACTCTTCAACAGCCCTGTGCACCTAACCTGTGCTCCTCTGTCCTGGTTTTGGCATAGTTTCACCCACATTTTGGGCAGGACACCAGGACCTAAACTTTCCATACAGCTGAGGAAAGATCAGCAAGTGCCTCTGAAGAGCAACAGAAGGAGATGCAATCTGCCTATGTTAACCACTGAGTTCTTGCTGCTGGTTATAAGGTGGAACAATGGGACGCGTTACCCACTTACCTTTACTGAGTCCTTTTCATCTTGTCCAGGGATCAGCACTCAGATCTGTCCCTTTTAAATAGATAGGTCACTGTCTCTTCCTCTTCCACCTAGTACGGGCATATATCTCCCTGTGTGCCATGGATGCACCCCTGGAAAGTGCAGTGGTTAGGGTTTTGACAGAAAACAAACCATTATTATTTTTTAAATAGGATTTTTATTTTTTAAATAATAATTAATATACAGGGGATGCATGCAGGAACTTAATACACAGTTTAAATACAGGTAGCCAAGAGGCAGGATCAGGAACATCAAGACTGTCTACTGCCAACTCAACATCTGATAACACAAGAGTTGTTAGAGATGCTGGTTTGTGGTGACTGGCTTTTGTGGTGGCCAGAGGCACTGACTGCTTTTTAAATGAAAAGGAAAGGAACAACTGCTTGCAGGCCTAAAATGTTGAGTGGCAGAATTCTTAACAGCATGAGATTAAATTTTGCCATGTCTTGGTGATCTTGTTCAACTGGTCTTGCAGCAGATGGTTATTCTAAAAGGTCTCCTGAGCTGTTGTAACTGTGACATTAAGCACCCAAAGTCAGTCTTCAACACCAAGCATTTTCTCTGACTGTTTCTAAGGAGAAAAATGTGAACCATTCATCATCTACCTCAGAAGCTTGCTGCTCATCAGATTCAATTAAGTCAATGAAGGGTGAAAGATGGAAAAATAGGGTTATGATGACAGTTAACAGATCAGAGTACTAAATGAAAGCAGAAAATACTGTGAGTTACTGAACTTAGTATATTATTTAGTACCATGGGAGACTGAGCTTTCCTCTTCTTGGGGCCCTGTGTCCCAGCAGGGTGTTATAACAGGACCCAGAGCCCACTGATCTGTCTTTGGGAACAGAAAGCTGGGCTGAGAAAGTGAGACTCAAGCCAGAACAGGCAAAGATGAGGCTGACTTTCAGTGGGAAAGGGTAAAACCAGGCTACTAGACTCTGCTTTCTGGGTGTTTTAACAACAAAGTGATACAGAAAAACAAAGCCAGACATTTTTCTGGGAGTAGGAACCACCTCCCTTTCTGCCTGAGGAAAGCTGGGACTTCAGTTGCTTACACTGTTGTCTGCCTTTCTGTTAGGTGCCTACTCTTTGGAAAACAAAACAAAACAAAACAAAACAAAACAAAACAAAACAGTTAGTATCGTGAAATGCAGGAGGACAAAGGCAGAAGTTCCTCTGTCTTGTTTAAGCACACTCCTCCTAGGCTGACTTCCCACAGCTGATGAAGGTACATGGTCTGCCCCTAAGGGAAATGTGCAGCTCCATTCCTCAGGCAGCCTCATTCAGCTTTACTGTCCAGCCACAGGCAAAGGACCTTCTCTGTGCCCAGATTTCAGGGCATACCTTGGCTGTGCCCCGACCTCATAGCTGGGTCATGCCCACCTCGCAGTGACGCCAGCCTGCAATCAGGGAAAGGAAACCCAGGTGGGAGCCACAGCATCAGGGAAACACAACTTTGATGTGCACTGTGGTACAGCCAAGCCAGTAAATCAGAGCTCACCTCAGGAACCCCACTAACCCTCCAAAGACCCTCCCTGCTCACCACAACTACGGTTCAGTGGGGGGGGGGGGGGGGGGCCCCCCCCTCCTTTGGGGGGCGTTTGGGCCCCCCTTCCCACA